>VXBA01003172.1:0-35452 GCA_013399895.1 Serilophus lunatus
GTGTAATTCTGTGTGTAACAAGCGGCTTCTTGAATTACGACTTTGGATTTAAAATAGGAAATATATCAAAATTATCTGAGAGTACAGTTTTTTAATTCAAAACAACTTCTTCCTCATGCTCTAAGACTGAAAACTGCCATTCATATAATATCAAAATTTACTGGAACTTTTCAGAACTAAATGTTCCTTGTTTGCTGTTCTTACTGCTGTTCTCTCCTTGACAGCTCTGGAGAAATTTTGAAAACTTCTCTCCTTGATTCTGATGAAGATTATAGAGTGGGAGGTTTTGGTACTACAAAACAAAGTCATTGCTTGCCTACAGTATAATGAAGAATACTGCATGAAACATGACTATCATAAGTGATGAAGCATTTGGTTTTATATTTAATTTTAGTGACTGTACAGATTGAGTTCAATTCTAATGATACATATGCATTCATTAGGTAAAATGCTTTATTCATTGCCATTGTTCTTTCCCTTCTGCACTGACATTTTTGAATCAAACAACAGCTATGAATTGTTGGGTCTGATATTCTTCTGGATGGGCAAATTAAGAATAACTCAAGAGAAATCATTGAAGCCAAACTAATCTTAATTTATCTCTGTCTGTTCATGCAAATTCTCATTCCTGTTTTTTTGCTTCCTTTCTCAATAGTACGCCTTACTACAATTTGACTAGGGGTAATTTTTTATGCCTATAACTAACAAAAAGAAATTGTCTCAAGTACTTCTAGGGAAAAAGTATGCAACGTTACATCAAGGAGAAAAAGCAGTCTCATATGGAGATGAAGTAGACCTAAATTTCGTTCTACGCCAAATGACCCTCTTCAACAAATGGCATCTTTCAATGGGATTGAGATTTTATGTAAGATCAATTCTACTTTATCTTCCCTGTTCTGTAGTGACTATTTTTTCGACATTGATGATAAAGCATTCAGGGAGTGTTTTCAAATGTTTCTACACTGTGAATATCATGTTTTTAACAATGGAGGTCTTTCTCTACCCTCTTAATTTGCTCCTGCATATGGCCCTAATGTGCTCTTCTCTTTCCCTGTCTCTTTTTACATGATTCCACACTTAGTGCTTTTCTTGCAGGTCTAGTTTCTGGATTATGTGACAATAGAAAGATATCATCTTTTGTGCAAATAAAAAAACAAGCAAAATATTTTATCAGTCATATCTGGAAAGAAGAGATGGAAACATTACTCAGGTACATCTTGAAATGTTAAAACTCACAACTGTTTTTGAAAGTCATTGGGTTTTGGAAAATAATTATGAAACAAATTTCTTAATTTTGAGAAGAGAGTGAAGATATTGAAAGAGGTCCTTGGACCTGATTACAAAGTAACTGTTACAACTGCATTGTCAGCCATCAAGAATTTGCCAGTGTATGACTTCCTTCCCTAAATGGACTTTAACTCCAAACCTTCTGGTTTCTAAGGAAGGATAAGTATAGGGAAATTCTGAGCTTTAACCCATAATGTTACTACAAGATTCAAAATGTTAAGCTTCTTAATGAAGACAAAAGTTCTCACACTATTGTATAAGGCACTTTTTTTGTTTGTTTGTTTTATCCTTCAACTACAGAGCACAAACCCTTCTTTTTTAAAACACAAGAAATACAAA
Organism: Serilophus lunatus; assembly: GCA_013399895.1. Taxonomy (NCBI): domain Eukaryota; kingdom Metazoa; phylum Chordata; class Aves; order Passeriformes; family Eurylaimidae; genus Serilophus; species Serilophus lunatus. Next base: position 1,627 of record VXBA01003172.1, read on the forward strand.
GGACATTTTTCATCTGATCAAAAGGATTTAAATACTTTGTACTGTCACTTCTATGTCTGTTGAAGTTTGTCTGTGGTGCTGCAGTCTTTTATAGGATGCATTTACTTTATTCTGTAGTGGGGTAGCTTCCCAAAATGTCCTTCCAGTTTTCCATTTAAGAGATGAGTGGAATGAGTAGATTCTGTAGCTCCTAAACCTATTTATTGTTTTTCTGGATGTGGATTGTGTTTCTTCTGTTGTCTGTAAGAAAGCAGTGATGGAAAAAGATAATATTATCACTTAATATTTATGAATGGATAGTTTTCTTTAATGGTGAAATTGATACTTATCCTTAGAACAGTCTGTTTTACTTCTAAAATTGAACAATGAGCAGGATTGCCAGATAACTTTTCAGATTCCATAAATGAAAAATATCTGCTTATTAGCTCTTTTTTTTTTTTAATCTAACTTTTCGTATCTTGTTCTTGAGCCAGTTACAGAGTGTTTAAGAGATGTTATTCAGTAAGTCTCTAGCTTTATATATATTTATATATATATATATTTTATATATATTTATATATATTTTCCTTGATTGTGCAATTAATTTTAAGAGCTATTCCATATTTCACTGAAGGTTATACATATAGGTGTGGCTATGGATATATGCATCTGTGTGTGTGTGTTTATGTACGAAATTGTTGGTCTGCCGAGAATTGCCTGTGATGCAGACAGATTTATTTATCTGGTTATTTGGAGTGTAGTTTCAAAATAATTGCCAGGTGAGATTGAGATTTTATTGCTAGTTCTTTCTATTTCACAGCTTTGCTGAAGTGGTTTAATTATCAGCTATTAGAGGTGATAATTCATGCACCAAATCTGAAGAGAGCTTTAAAAAAAAAAAAAACCCAAACCCTCAGTGTGCCATCAATGTTAGAGAGGAGAGTTCTGCTTGCTATTCATACCCCTTAAACTTCCTTTTGCCATAGCAAAAAAGCCATGCTAGAGTGCTACCTCTCTGGGGTTTTGGGGTTTTTTTGGCCATTTTGTCCTTCAAGTTGTGCTTGTTGCCTGTGTTTTTGACAAGGGGCTGATATGCTGGGTGTCACCACAAATGGTGCTGCAGTGGAGACACAAGCATGCTGCTGCAGAGCCTGATGGCTCACACCTACCACCCAACCATCAGGCCTCTGGGCAAAGCACTTTGCTGCTGGAGGCTGGCAAAATGGAGGCCGTGTAGTACTAAGGCTTTACACAAGGGATGCCTACTGGTGCTTTGTCTCAGTATTGATGAACACATACAAAGGGCTGACCCTTAAATTCTCCTTCAAAGATAAAGTACTTGAGCAAGTGTTTAGCTGAAGCTGTTGGATATGAGGATAAAACAGGGGAAATGGCACCCTCATGGGAAGAGAGTCATGAGGAATATATGAAAGACCATAAATACAGCTGTACTTTGAACAACTATTTCGAAATTATGGTATAAATGTCTGTGCTTCCTCTGTGTAACTAAGTTGGTCTGATGGTTATGAACTCAAAAATAATGCCACGATCTTACTGACAATGTCTGTTTATGGCATGATGTGTTGGCAACACTGAGCACACTGGTGGGATAACACATGTGAATAATAATCTTTTTTTTTTTTTTGGCAAAAAAAGCAGAACATCTTTGCACCCTAAGCTCCTCAAACCAGGATGTTCCAGGTACCTTTGTTTCCCTTTGTTTGTTTTATAACAGTGCATGTACACTGAAGCTGTACAGTGCACTTTCCTCCCATGTATTCTTTCTCTGCTTTTTCTCTATTTACAAAACAAACAGAAAAATTGTTTTGAGAGTTGAGGAGCAGCATGAGGGTCTTTGTAGATTACAGTTACTTCAATTAAAATGGTTTCTATGTTAAAATGATAATGCTTTGTATTAGACAATGTCTTACCTGGAGAAAAGTTAGTATTTTTTCTCTGTCATAAACACTTTGATGTAACTTAATACAAGCATATAGAATAATCAAATAATCATTATGGTTAATAACTTAAATTACTTAATTAATTTTAAATGAAATATCTCCCACTAAAAACCAAAAAGCTGAACAGTCTAAATCTCAGACAGCATTACCTAAGTTGTGTGAAATTCCAAATATTCAAAAAAATGAACTGAAATAAGAAAACAGAACACTAAAACAAGATCAAGAAGTAGAAAAGTAGAAATAGTTTACATTCACACAATAAAATATTTTAATTAGGAAAATTAAGATAGAGGGAATAAAAAAAAAGATGCATAAATAGGAAAATATTTTAAAATACCAGGAAAAGAAGCTGTACGTGTTATTAATATTAAAAAGCCAGGTAATTAACACAGCCAAAAAGGTCACATGACTTCAGTTTTAAATTCATTGATATTAAATGTTAAGAGTTACTGTTTTTAAAAAAAACATACATATTTAAAACTCTGAATTCCGTCTTGGTTTTGTTTGAGATTTTTTTCCATCTGAAAATAAAATTGCATCTCTCCTATGAATCAATATTTGATTATATTTTAAACTATGGTTTAAAATAATATTCCCTATTTTTCAGTTTACAACATCATAGTCATTCAAACTGTTTGTTACCATTTATTTGTATTTCCGACTAGCCTTTTAGAGAAAGATATTGCACCAAATGCCCTAATGCTGCTTTAGTAACACCAATGACTCCATCATCCTGGAGTGGCAATTGAGAGAACTATCAACAGAGCAGAGGAAACACCATAACTGACATATTTTTGTAGTATTATTGAAGACAGTGAGGAAAAGTATGCCCTTTACATTAAACATAAATTACATGCTGTTGACTTTTTTCATATAGCAGACAGTGGACTTGGCTAAAATCCCTGTCCATATTGGATGAGACTGATTTGAATGTGTTGTAAAGGGGTAGGGAAAAGGGAAGTAGAGGAAGCGAAAGAATTTTTAGAGTGCTTCTATGGATAAAAATACAGTTTTATTGACTCATTTTACCTCAGATGAGTATGCTGGGAGGATTTTTAGTTTAGCTTCTTATTGCAGCAGATGGGGATCCCAGCTGCTTGTTTCTTTCCATCCTGACAATCTGGTTACATCAGTTTTCTAGCAGCTTGCGCGTTGAAGGCTTTAATCACAAAGAAAGAGGCTAGAAATACCCTTTTTTTAGAAAACAGAACTGAAGATAGAAATCAATCTCCAGCTTTTCTTTCAACTGGGTCATTAATAGTGATGATATCCACTAAGGGCATTGGCTAGCTTTGTTAATAGAAAAGTGACCAAAGTATGCCATGGGTGCCTTGCTTCTCATTAAATATCTATAGTCCTCTTCTCCTACAAAAGATGGATTTTGACCATCAGTCCAAAAGCTTTCCCATCAGACTGGGACAAGGCAGCCTTTGTACCTTTATGTTGCACATTGCAAAATTTCTCAGTTTTATAAAATTTGAGGGTTTTATTTATTTCCAAGTTAAGGAATGTGAAGTTAAGGACAATGTGAAATATACAGCTCAGTCTCTGAACCTTTTAACCTGGAAGCTGTAATGCCAATTTATTTCATAAGAGCACCGATATTAAATTGCAACACTGATGGCGTTGACTCCCTGACCAATTGTCTTGAGAAACTTTACTTTTGCTTTTAAATGAAGAGTAATTTTTCCTAACCTATTGAAGCAAAATCTAGATGATATTGAATCAGGCAGAAGGACAACATGAATTATTGAAGGATTTTAAAGGGTGAAAGAAGAAAGGGACAATGAACCATTTTGAAAAGCTAGATACTCTCATTTAAAGTGTGCTCTCTGTCTGGAAAAGAAGAAACAGAAGAAGAAGAAGGAAAAAAAAAACAAAAACAACTACAAGGCTATACTTACATGAAACTTAGTGGAGCAGAATTTCCAAGTATTATAGGTGAAGTCTTGAACTCTTCTTCAGCTTCACACTTAAAATATAGTGAATAGACTAAGAAGTGAAATCCAGAAGGTTTGTTTAATGATTTTTTTTTTCTTTAGAACCTTTGCAGAAATGAGAGGAAACAAAGCATAAACTGCAGGAAGAGGAAAGATCTGCACTTAAGGCATTTATCTACTGATGCAAAGAAATCTCTGTCTCTTCCATTACATTCTCTTTTCATGCTAAGTAGGACACTCAAACCAAACCTTTTAGAGTAACTATGAATTTAAAAAAACCCTTTTCCCCATTTTAAGAACATTCAAGATTTGCTTCTTAGAAAGTCCTGTGGATCCACTATCATGAGTTAAATAGACAAAATCTGTTCCCTTTATATGGCAAATGCTACATAGTGCTGTGTCCTCTGAAAATGTCAGGTATTAGGTGCCTTAGACTGGGTACTCAGGGCTGGTAAAGATTTTGACTTTTATATTCTTGTGCTGCTGCTACAGTGTGTTTAGTTATCCAGTACTGAGCACTGGCTGGAATTTCAGTGGACAGGAGAAATCCTCTCTCTAGAAAGTGTTTGAATCATATGCAGTGTGGGGCCACATATTAAACAACTCTCCATCTCTGTAACACTCTGCTTCATCTTCTCTGAGAGTGTATTTGGCTTTAACCGGATGAATGCTACTGCTACAAGTGCAGACTGAGTGCTAATTCCTGAGGGGGCTATTGGTAGCCTCTTTAGAGCTGTAGTAAATAATGACTAAGTCCATGAATTACACAGTTAATGCACTGAGGCTTGTGTTCTCTATATGCCTTGTCTTGCCTTGTAGGTGGACTGTTTTTTACTACACTACTCAGCATTTTCAAACAATGTTTAGGCAGCCTTTGACCATGAAGAACCTCACAAGAGCTCTGATCCATTTGCTGCACTCCAAACTGTGGACAGTTGCCCAAAAAATTTAGCTGAACTGTTCCAACATCCTTTACTTTTTTAGCCTGAGAAAAAAATCTCATGTGAGCTGCTTTGCAGCTGAGCCAAGGTTGATTTTCTTGTGCTATTTCACCAGTTCCAGTTCTAACCTGATGCAGAAAGCATGTTGGTACATGAAAATCTGAGGATGCTTTTGAAACACTTTCTCACTAGTACAAAGGTGCAGTCTGAGCTCAGGTTATATTCCAAGTGCTCTGCTTATTTGTCTTAGTGAAAGATTTGTTTCTTCTGCTAACATGATAAATCCCTGCAAAGGAAAACATAGTCTACAAAAGCAGAGTATACCTACCTACGGAGTGGGAATCACTTTGCCTAACTTTATCAGTTATCTTCTCCAGGCAAGTTGTCTATGTTCCATCTGCAGCCAAAGGAGAGAGAGAAGCATTTCTAAAAGCTTATTCATCCCATCCTGAGTGTTTAATGCAAATGAGTAACTTACTCTCTGAATGTTCCTGCTGCTCACTTTTTCTCCCTGCACAAACTCTAGTGGGAACCCAGCCAGTTTAGACTAGACAATTTGTAGATGGAGGAAGATAACTATGATGACTCCTATCCTCAGGTGTGTATCTGTGTGAGCGAAAAAGTATAGGTGATGGAAGAGATAAAGCATGGGCACAGTTTAAACACAGTGTGAAAGTTATCTTGCAGTCTCTCTGCATGTGTTTGTATGGCTATTCTCTGTGTGTGGTTTTGTTTGTATGAGTTTCTTTTACTACAAGATAACCACAAAAAGAGGATTCATGGCAAATGACACTTCTGATCAGCAACAGGTAACACTGCCAGCCATTGGATATTGCTGAATATCCACCCAGAGGATCACCAGCTTCTAGGAAATCTCATAAGGAATACTTTAAAGCACAGACTGGCATCTTGGTGCGTGGTGCCTTAAGGGTTCAAGTGGTTTGGAAGTGAAAGTTTCCATTATTTCTGTCTTTGGCATGTGAAATCGATTTCATAGAATGCATTTGATCAGGAGACACAACTATTTCCCCAAAGAATATAAATAAACGTGTTACTAGAAACTGAGTAGATGCAATGAACAATAAATCCAGGAAGTAGTGGCTGAATGTTTGCAAATTTTAGGTAACAGCAGATATTTTATAAGGTTTTGACTTCCTGTATCAGTTCACAGTAAAGAAAGACAAAAAACAATTTGAAAGGACAAAGTGGATGAAATCAGAGTGGATGACAAACCCCATCATTTTCAGAAGGACATTCCTGTTCTTGAAATCTATTAATATTTTGTGCTTGAAACATATTGTTTCCTCAGACTGATTAATAATTTTCTTTGAAATGTTAACATTTATTATTTATCAATGCTTCCCATTTAAAAAACAGTTTTTCTCCTTCAGATGTGATAGAGCAAAGCTCACAACTATTACACTGAAGCCTGTTGTCTTTAGCAGTTTTAATTGCTCAATTGTGGCCTGTATCTCCCCATGAAATGAAGTGTATATACACAGACAAAATGAAGCAGTATAAGCTGCTAAAGCACTGTGTCTGAGTAACGTGCAAGGCACTGTGTGGGGACATCACACCCCTGCAAGTGAACTAGGTGACCCTTAACTTGTGTCACCTCTTCACAAGCATACACCCACCACCTGTGATGCTTGTTTTGACCATAATATTAGCTCAAAGGTCCTGGAAATTACTTTTTTTCCCTCCGCCTTCACAATTTATAGGGCAGGTATTGGGAACTTCAAATGTCTACTTGTTGGGGGTTCTCATAACATCCTTGTGGCTTCATCCTTCTGTCAAATCCATCAGCTCTCCTGGAGTTGCAAGAAGAGACCAATTTCAGAGGTCACTTTCATGCAGAGCTTTCTTCCTGTGTCAACAAAAAAAGGAGTGCATCATCCTTTAAAAAATAAATAAATAAATAAAAAATTAATCTCACGTAAATTTAGTTAGTAAAAATTGGGCTTCTAGTCCCAGGCTGTCAGCATGATCCTTTAATGGTATGTGGAGAAGGAAATGCTCTTCCAGAGGCTGATTTAATCAGAAAAATCTTATGCATGTTTCTTTGTCAAATTATTGTATACCAATTCTTGAGATAGAAGCAATTTTTTTTAATCATAGCTGTCTACCATTTCTAGGTGCAGGATGATAAAATGATGACAACCACTATGAAACAAATTTATAATTCTAGTGTTACTTCTTCTATGTGAGTTTGCTCTAATGAGAAGCCGAACTTTCCAAAGTTTCAGTGCTACACAGGTTCTTCAATCAGATTTGCAGAACTAAACCACAGGCTATTAGAATCTAAATTGTCTCGTTTTTTAATATTCAAGATGAAATGTTATCTTTTTCTTATCTTTAGATTTCCAGGTTTTGGGGAAAGTGACTATTGTCCAAAATCAAGGATAATGTAGCAACCAAAGTAGAAAATCCCACAATAAAAAGTTGGTATTGTAATTTAATTCGAAGACTTTTGGTTTGGAGAAGTATCATTATTTGCATGTTTGTTTCTAGTCATATAAGCACTCAAAAACTCGAGAAAAGATTCTTATTACCCAGAATGGGCACTCATTACATAAGATTGGTATTACTCTGTGGTTGTTACACTTAGAGTTTTAATTGTGTATGTAATTCCAGCTGCTGTGGTAATAGCAATGAACTTCATGGAGTTTGCTTTGTGCGTGGAATTCCCAAATGGAGAGCAAACTTCACAACAGGAAAACAGGAGTCTTGCACTTATTCATGACATTAAATTCAATGGTTTCACTGATCCCAGTGTCATTTGCCTTGGAGAGTCTGGACCTTTACCCAAGTAGTTGAAAATAAGTCCTCCGCCATATCAGCTGAAAGTAATTGTGGCTGCTCAGGTCTCAGCCATGATGCCTTGTGCCCCATATAACTGTGGTCCACATATTTGGAGTTATTTCTAGCCAATAAATGCTTTGAGCTAGAAGCATTCACAGCATTTTTTTTTTTGTTACACTCCTTTAAAATCTTCCTTCTCATTTTTAATTTCTGTGCAACCCAACAGTTTTTTGAAGAGTAGATTGCTGGTCTACTGGAGATGCTTGTGAGGAACAAGGTCCATGCCACCGCGTCTTCATATTCCTGTGGCTCTCTGTCTAAAGCCGTGTCCTTCTTCTTATCTTACACCTCATTTCTAAGATTTTGAGGGTCTTTACTATGTCCATTGCAAAACATTATGAACTTCTGGTCTCCAGCTAGAATTTCAAGGCAATCTGGATGTAAATAATAAATGTCTTTTATCTTTACAGAAAGACACTAATCTTATGGTGTTCTTTGTTCAGATCCAGCACTGCCTCATCCATCAAACTCTTACCTACACTCATGTTTAAAAGCAAAATCTACAGAGAACCAATCATCAGTAAAACCTTCTCTGAGAAATAGAATGGCACAAACCACAGAACCGCTGGAAAAAAAAACCCATAGCTTTTACCGAGTTTCATCTATACTTAGCATTTTTGCCATGACTAATCCATTCTTTCTAAATTTGCTGTGGCAAAATGACATGCCTGGATCTTTATACTTAACACTAAAACCAGCTAAATCTTCACATGTACTATCAGGGAGCTGCTTGCTTTCAGCATCAGAAAGGTCATGCCAGAATGGTCAGAATATTGAACAGCCTGGGACAGAAGGAAGTGACACATTAGTATGCAGAAATCACCCTTTTCACTTGTTGAGTATGAAATTACAATGTCTATATGCGTCACTCTCTAAAATAAGACCAAAGCATATGGAGAGATTTTAATCTCCTTCCCATAACAAAATTGCATTCCACAATTGTAATTCTCATCTTCTTTGACTACAGTTACTGTAGTTACGTGTCCAAACACTCTGCAGTGGGTTTTTTTACCTATTGTTTAGTTGGATTTTTACTCCCATGAACAAGTCTAGAAGAATAATATCACATCAAACTCTTCAAATTTGAACTGGCAAACAACAATAGGAAGATAATGTTCAACCTCTTACAAATTCATGATAGAAAAGCAGAAAAATTATTAAATGTGTTTACTTGGTATTCCACCTGTTTTATTTTTACAGAAAAATTAAAACCATGGCCCTAGACACTTCTGTGGTTGCTTGATTTCACATGCTGCCAGTTTTTTGAGAGAAGGCAAAGTACAAATAAAGTCAATTAGATTCTATTCTTTGCCTGGACCATTTCTGCTGAGAAGGAATGGAACACAGAAGCTCTATTAATACTTAGCAGAATACCCAAGCCATACTTTTGCAATGTCTAGGAGTTTGGATTCTTTTTTATGACCTTTCCCTTTATTAAGCTTTTGTGATGATAATGAGAGAATCACCTCTGATAATTGTGAAGTATGAGCTCAACTGCCTAGCCTGTACAGCAGAACAGAACAAGAGCACAGCCTAATGTTTCCTGTGCCTTGGAGATGCTGTCAGCTACCATCAGGACTATGTGTCTTGGCTGTAGTCCCTTATGGAATGTACTGTGCTTCTCCATGAGGAGTCCATCTTTCCCTACTGGCTATATCTGCTTCTAGGGGCTGCACTCAGATGTTGTGATAGCTTGGAAAATGTACGGCACCTTTAAAATGTGCTATCGCTGACGGTTCGTTGGACAAGTCTCCTGCGCTGGCTCACAAGCACAGGAGAAATTTATGTTTCCTACATTTTTCCTATAGCTGCAACAGAGGTTAGGACAGAGCCCCAGGCATGTTCTAAAGCTTCACTAATGATTTCCATATCTACAGAAATAGGGCCAAGTCTGAGTCCCTTTACAGTATATGGTGAAACTCATTTTGGCTATTGAGACATATACTTGGCCCATGTTCCTTAGTTTGTGTTATTTTATCTGGTAGTCCCTTGTGCTTGAGGAATAAACCGTTAAGATTGGATTGATATATCCCCTAAAAAAGAATGAGAAGTAACTCAGAATACAGTGAAAGACAAGGAAAAAAAAGAAATTGACCCCCAAAACACTTTATGATAGCACTGACAGCATATAGAGGAGAGAAATAGGGTAGCTGTGTTGTGCTCTCAGTCCTGGAGGAGCTGGTGAGAGAATTTGAGCATGGGGCTTGGCAGGGCTCCATGTCGCTGTGAGGCAGGGTGGAGCATCCTGCACTGGGTCACATGGTGAGTGGGACAAACTTGTAAACTTCTTCCTCCTTCAGAACATACCAAACCAGTGAAAGCATGCATGGCCTTAAGCTTAACTGGCCATGACAGTGAAATACTTTCTGTGACAGTTTGCTTTGCTTTCTTCAGGTTTTTTTTCCTTTCCTGATGGCAAGCTTCAACTTAATAAAAAGAAGATTACTTTTATTTAATTGCATATTATGCAATTTTATCAATCTCCCTTCTGAACGAGGTGGGAGAACTGACAAGGTTTAACTCATCTTACAGCCTGTTGCTGTAAGATACTGAAACTGGGGTCATATTTATGCACCAGAGCAGCAAAGTCACGAACTGTGCTGTGGGACAGAGAGCTGGTGACTCAGGAGATGGGACTTTGAAGCTTTCAGCATCCATCTCACTGTTGGCTGATCTGAAAGCAGCAAAGTGTGGTTGGTTTATTTTTCATAAAGGACTCTGTGTTCTGTCAGATCTTGATTAAAGTACTGTGAAATGGGACCAGGAGTGTGGGACCTTTTTTGTGGTTTGGTTTTTGGTTTTTTTGTTTGCATATGTTTATCTTCTGTTTAAAGCTGTATGAGCTCTCTCAGTGCAAATCCCCTTCTAAGAGGTGGTTACCAGGAGTATAGTAGAGGATGACCTCTAGAATTGATTTGTCACCTTCATTTCCCCAAGTAGTCAATCCTATCGTTCAAATCAATGATGATGATGCTGCGGAGGAAAGTAGGAAAATAATTTTTAGGGTTTTTAGTATGTGATGAAACTATCATAAGCCTCAAAATGACCGGTTTTTCCAAAGGCATAATTTTTTGTTCTTGACTTGTCAACTTAGGCACTCTGTCCTGGCTCAGGAAGGAAAGTCTGCCCAATGTGCAAGGGCTTCTCAGGGCAGGAGGTATCCCCAGGGATACGTGGGAAGATGTCTGAGAACGCAAGTTGTGTGGTCATGGACCTATGGAGCACCGCTTGACCCTGAGCTACAGCTAAGGTTTTCACCAAGTTTCTATCACCATTACCTACTAGATTGTCCAAGTACTTCAGTTAGATCAGTTTGGACTGAAAAGTATATGAGACTTTTTTTTTTCTTTCTTTAAGGTGCATGTTATTTTGTGTTCCTATTAGAGAAGGCAGATGGAAAGATTTATGCCTTGCACTTGAAGCTGAATGTGTTGACGTTTACTGTAGACCTTGGAGACTTTATCTGTTTTGGTTGTCGCAGACTAAACTTCAAGGAAGTTCTTACCCAAACAATCTTTGCCTCCTCAGAGAAAGTTCTGCTCTATTAGGAGAGCAGAGATGTTGTCAGACTGAAGTTGCCTTTCTCTCTGAAGTTTGTACCAAGCAAGCATCACAAATGAAGTCACTATGCCCAGAATCAACCCTGCATATCCCATTTAATTGAGTCATAGAAACACAGATTGCTTGGGGTTGGAAGGAACATTAAAGATCATCTAGTTTCAATACCCTGCCACTGGCAGGGACACCTTCCATTAGATCAGGTTGCTCAAAACTCCATCCTTCCCTGCCTTCAACACTTCCAGAATGGAGTATCAAAACTTCTCAGTTACAGTGTCTCATCACATTCACAATGAAGAATCTCTTCTAAATATCTAAAACTATCTTCTTTCAGTTTAAAGCCATTTCCTCTCATCCTAACTACATGCCTTTTTTATGAAGTCCCTATCCAGCTGTATTTTTGGCTACATTTAAGTATTGGAAGGCACTTTATTCTACAGGAACCTTCTCTTCTCTAGGCTGAACAACCCCTTTTCTTTCAGCTGGTCTTCACTGGAGAGATGTTCTGGTGATCATCCTCATGGTCTTCTGCTGGACTCATTCCCATAGGTCAATGTACTTCCTGTACTGTGGATCCCAGACCTGCATGCAGCATTCCAGACGAGGTCTCACCAGAGCAGAGTAGAAGGAAAAAAATCACCTCCCTTGACCTGATGGTCACTCTCCTTTTATGCAGCCCAGGATGAAGTTTGCTTTCTGGGCTGTGAGCACACATTACTGGATTATGTCCAGTCTCTTATCCACACATATACTACTACTGCTCCTTCCTTCCTGCTTTCCTGCCTTACTGCCTGCCTGCCTTCCTGCCTTCCTTCCTGCCTTCCTGCCTGCCTGCTTGCCTTCCTGCTTTCCTGCCTTACTGCCTGCCTACCTGCCTGCCTTCCTGCCTGCCTCAACAAATCTTTCTCCTCAGATTTGCTCTCAACCAATTCTCCTCCTGTCCTGTATTTGTGCTTGGGATTTCCCTAATCCAAGTGCAGCGCATTGCATTTGGCCTTTTTGAGCTTCATAAAGTTCCCATGGGACTACACATTGAGACAGTGTTGATGAAGATTTCCTATCTTCTCTCAGCTGACATGCTACATCCCAGTGATGTCATTTTATACCAAGTATCTCTCATCAGTTGAAAGCAGGCAGGTGTATGAATTGTGATTTTATTTTGCAATATGTGTCTCTCTAAACAAGCAGAGAGATCAATTTTCATATGTGAAAAGATTTACTGCCTGCAATATTGTACTGAAGTAGTAATATTTTGTGACCACTCTTGGAGGGAATGTTTTAGTTCATATTTTTAAAGACCGTGAAAAAGCCAGAAATCATGGCAATAAAATAAAGCTATTTGTTGGTCAGAGCAGAATATTATTAATGGAATATATCATGCATGGATAAGGGAATAATTCAGCCACTGTACTAGCAAAACATGCCTGTGTCAAGGGCAGAACTAAGGTGAAATTTTGAGGTTTTTTCGTGTTGGTTGTGAACTTGTGTATAGCAATGTTGAAACAGGAGTCTGCATTGTCTGTGAAGAAAGACATGGAAGCAGGCCCAGAGATGGGAATTGATATAACATTATGCAGCTGTGCTGCAGTCTTATCAAGATAGGCTTCTTTTATAGTACTAAAGTCAGCTACAGTTTATCATCTGCTCCTTAGGCGAAAGAGCCTGATGTAACTTGTCTGCATGGTTGGCACATTGACCATTGCAGAAGAGGGTGGCCACCAAGTACTTTTCCTGGGATTCAGGTTCCCTGCTCCAGAACTACCTGGGCCAAATCACAGGTCTGTGCCATGCCACCCCAGAGAGACATGGATAGCCTGTGACAACCTCATGCCTGGATCCTTTGCCCTCTTCCTTGTGCTGCTATAATTATTTTGAACTTTCCAAATTAGTGGATATTGATTTATGCATTTGTTAGCTATTTGCCAATAAAAAAGCCACTAAACCTGTGCCTCATTTCCATCCGGTTTTACACTATTGGTAGAAATTTATATGTTATATCTTGACATTCAGCATGTAAATTCTTATGTAATGTAGATAAATTTATATACTGGAGTTTACTTTCAGCCACAGTTCTATGATATGTATTTACAAAAGCCTCTTTTCTAAGTTCAAGTGTCCTTTATAATGTGTGCAAGGAGATGGAGATAGACACAGAAAGTCCACAAGAGCAAGTAAAAGTAATAAAAGTAGGGCCTGTGCTCTAGAATAATGGTCTGAATGAGTTTATCCTTCCCCATCGGACATAACAGAGAGCATAGGGAGGTTGACCTGGTTAGCTGAGGTTAATCACACATGTCCTTGGATGCTGAACATCCCTCATTGCTGCTGTGCCTGAGATTAGCTTCACGGTTAGAATAACTGCTGTTAGTCACATTTTATGTATCATATTTCATATTACTGTTATTTTGCACTTATTGGGTCACATTGCCAAAATTAATTAATAAACCACAGTTCACAGCCTGTCATCTCATGTGCAGCTCCAGCTGGACTGCTCTCTTCTAACACTTGCCTTTGGAATCTGTATTGTACTTCTCCCAGGGTAAATAAATGAAGTTACTTATGTGAAAAAATGTTCTAGAAAGGGAAGAAAATGTCCACGGTCTGTCTTTTAGTTTATTGTACATGTTTAGAGCTAAGTACATTGCTGAAGATAAAGAATCTTTTTCTCTTCTTTTGCAGAATTTCTAATTGTAAAATATTTAATTCTATACCCTCTAGGCCAGTTATCCATGTAGCAAAATTATTTAGGTGTCTAAGGTTAAGACAATACCTGCCGGGGAAGGTGGGAAACTTCCTGGAATGGAAAGAAACTCCTTCTCCACTTTACTATACATTTGGAATCAAGAGGCTTCCAGTCAAAAATGTAGAAAAGGAAGTAACAATTATTTTCTAATATGGACAAATAAAAAATTAAAATAATAAAAAAAGAGGAACAAACTGTAACAACAGTAACAAGAAATATCACTCCAGCAAACCCTACTCCCCGGCCCTTCTGTGTATTTTTCCTTAGTGTGGTCACAGCTGTGAGTGAAACAGGCAGGTCCCATGGGCTCACCACACAAATGAGGAGTTCCCTCAGTTTGCTGCTGAGATGGGCGAGTCACTTGTCCAATACAGGAGCAGCAGGAGATGGGGAAAGGCAGACAGGCTGTCTTCGAGCAAGGACCAGTGCAGGCAGGGCTCTCTTTCTCAATCCTGGGCTGCTGCAAAGCCCACTTGGACATAGACACTGGACTGCGCCAGGTAGTAACAGCAGCAGAGGTGACCTGGTCACAGGGCAATAGTCGCGACCTCTCCACCATCTGCTGGGGCAAGAGGGAAAGTGTGGGGAGAAACATCACCAGAAAGACAGCACTGGGCCTTCTCCTGAGGGCTGCTGTGGAAACCAGGGAGTTGGGCTGGTTATCCAGACAGATTTTTATTGTCCATAGTGAGGGGGAGAAAAGGTAGACATACTCCACTCCAGCGCTCTTATCTTCAGCACTCACCAGTGTTGCCTGTGCATCCCCCTGCACTGGACCATCAGGGGCCATTAGCTCTCAGGCTGAAAACAATGAAGTCTTCCACCCTATCCCTGCTAAGGAATTCTGTTCTTAGCTTAGTGGATTACCTTTTCCCTTCCTCAGTTTTGATAACATCTCATAGTAGTAATGAGAGTATTTCCCCAAAAGAAATCTAATCCATAACATTAGGAAAAATAGTAAATCTGAATGTAACACATAAAGCAAAACAATAAAAGAGTGATTATAATAGCAGGAAAAAATATTTCAAAAGGTGTTTCACACACTTTGTACAAAGCTCTTGTAACCTGTGATTAGCTGGATCAGATGTACTCTTTCTTTAAGAAGAGAGATGTGACATGATACGCAGATGGGGACACAGTTCATTCAACATGACTGTTCAGCCCATATGTGAGGGAGAGGATATTGTTCAAGTCAATGGTATGAAACTACATCTCTAAATTGCATCACTAAAATTTCCCATTGTGGTACATGGAGAAGTTTAATAAGACTTCTCAATCATATCACCTTTGACATTACTGACAACTGGATGTCAGCCACTGAGTAGTTTTGTAAAGATTCTCTGCATATGAGCATGTGGTATTTCTGTGTATCTTCTTTTATCCAAATGCTACTTGCATTATGAGATGTATGAAATCTTACAGATGCTAAAGTACTGCAGTTAATAGGATTAATAAAGACCGCCACAAAATTGACATTTTTTATTGTATAAAACCCAATTTTATAGATTTCCACTTTATTTTTTTATGTCTGACACTTTCCATGGCATGATGGATAATGTTACAGTGGCAATGAACAGAGTTGGCAGTAGAAAGACTCCTCATGGAAAGCAGGTATTTCTGCAAGGCTCATCTGCTGGATACCTCTCCAGAACTGACTACAGTATGCAAATGTCTTCATGCTAAAACCAGAGGATCATGTGGACTGTGATTTTACCTTGCAGGTTTTAGCTTACGCAGAATCACAATGATTGTACAAAAGTGATGTTCATTGCAGTCCTCTGAAGAACTTTTATTATATTCTGATTTTGGGGGGGTTTTGACTTCAAATTTGTTTTGCAATTGTTATCCACAACAGCTGCAAGTGTTTCATTTGAGGCAGCTGCAAAACGAAGAGAGAAGTCAATCACAGTTAGTTGCTGCAGATCTGCCTAAATCTAGTCTATGTGGGAGATTGTAGCTGCCAGGGCCATGAAGAATTAAGCCTAAAAATTTGCAGAATACAATTGACTGAAGATATCCTTGTATAAGTGCTTATTTGTTCCTCATAGAATGATGCTTTAAAAAAAGGTCCTGGCAGTAAATACTATACTTCCCTTTTTTGCAGCTGATTTTGTCTCAGCAGACAAGGTGCCACCTGGATGTTAACTCAAGGCTTGTGTTAAAGCACAGTTAAGGGAAGCTCAATGTATTCATATGTAAAAATGATGAGCCAGCACTATGATGATTCACCACACTGGTTCTGCTATGTTTTACAAAGTTCAACTCACTACCTTTTCAGTGCAAATATGACACAATGGAAATGTACAAGACATTTACACTAAACCTTGGATTCAGTCATTTTACTTTTGGCTGGAAGTTTGATGAGTTTCATGAAAATTGCAGTGCTCGAGGAACGGGCATCTTTCACAAAGACACATCTTGCCAAAGTCCACCCTCTCCTAAGCTCCAAGCACATCTTGATATATATCCCCAAATGAGCTTGAAGTACTGCAAATTGGCTTTTCAAAGATATTCTTTTTGCTTAAATTCATATTTTTCTTTGACTGGCTACAAATAACTTCATTTAGTAGGACCAAAGATGTGTTAGTGTAGAAACCCAGGCAGTTAATGAGGTGAATATGATCCTTTGCTCAGAAGGAATTTCTTTGTGAGTTTCTCTAACCTGCACACCTGCTTAAGTAATTCATCTCAAAAGTTTGTCTGGGTTTATTTTTTTCTTTCCGTGGACACTTGGCATTTGAGAAGGAATTCAATTTAATGAAAATTTCTGGGCAAAAATCTAATCTTACTTATGCTACTGTACAGCTGAATTAACTCAATTTATGCTTTGTACATCCTCTTATTACATAGATCAGAATGTCACCTATTCCTACTCAACTTTTTCTTCTGTACAAGTTGATGAAAGTTTTTCCAACGAGTGTAGGGAGATATTGTTGTAAGTATATATATATAAAAAACAATTAAAAAGACCTTCTAAAGCTGTATCATTCCGATATTACAGGTATTCTTTTCCATTAGACATCACAATTATTTGCAGTTACAGCCACAGAAGGTTCAGCATTTGTGATATATCCTCAGTAGATATTCATAACTGCCTCCTGACTGTGAAGTCATTTTGCATCATTTTCCTCTTGATATTCCTTCTGATATAGTGTCATTTTCAGTAAGACCTCAGAAATGCCAGCATATGCACACTCATTAATTTAGGCTATCCCACTTCCCAGACACATATAAACTAATAATTCAAATTTTATTTTGTTTCAGTTCATCTTTATCACTATAATATTTTTAAAGGACCAAAACAATTAAATAAAAGTAGCAGCAGTTCACAAGTCATTGACACTTGTTAGACTAGCAGCAATTTTATCTAAATACAAGGAATGTGCATTTATTTAAATGGATTTAGAATCAGTGAGACAGAATGGAACAGGTTAAGGCCATCTAGTGATCACAAATCTTTTAGATCACCATTTATGAGCAATCTCCATAGATCTTTTTCAGTAATAACTCTAGTTCCTGAGTTGCTAAATCTGTTTTGAAACATGGGAGTTTAATTTCCCTGTAGCTGAAGTCAAATTGTGATGAAGTCTTGTCTTTGAAAGTGATAGGAATTATGTACAAGGCAGAGGCACAGTGAGAGCTCAGAGGAGTTCCCAATGGCACCACAGCCAGTGGGAGTACTTTTATTGGGTAGACTAAAGGTTTTCCATTTATCTGTGGGATTTTGGAGAGTTGGAAAGAGGAGACAGAAGCCTTCTTTAGGATGATGCCTGTCAGCCTTTGGTTGGTCACAGAATATAGCTGCAGCCTATTAAGGTGAGAATGAAGGCACATAGGGGGCTCATTTTTGTGCTGGGACTTGCTGAGCAGGTGAAAATGAGGAGCTGTGTTGTCATGCGGGGAAAAAATAATCCTGTATCTGGACGGAAGTTTGGCCGATTGTTTTTAGGAATGTTTTGTGGTCTAATGAGGGCAAACACTTCAAAATATTTTGTGTTTAATTTTTTTCCTAATTTATACACTTATTCATTTCTCTTGTTGATAGCATGGAGATCTTTTATTTATCTGATGTAAGTGCCTAAGCCTCTAAGGTTTCTCTTGCCTAATGTCCTGTGTCTGCACTTGAAAAAAATGAAAGACCCAGAGAGGAGTAGGTTAGACACAGATGGTAGATGGTCCTGGCCTCCCTGCCCACCCTTAGTTTCCAAAAGTTACTAGCTTGGAAGCTTTCTGAACCAGATGTGACTTCTCTGGTGGCTCTGCAACTTGTCACCCAGGGAATGAAGGTTGACCTTCTTTGTGTTAAGTTCACCTTCTCTTTACTCCTGAAAACTTGCAGTGGAATAAAGAGTAAACACCCATACCAGTAATGACTGTAAACATTATCATATTCCACAAGCTGAAGACACCTAGTCTATTTAGACATTCCTTACACAGAACTAATTTTTTATTATGTTCTTTTTGGAATGTTTCCTGGTTTTGCAATCTTTTTTTCTTTTTCTGAATTACAAGCAAGTGTAAAATAAAACACTTGAGACCCAGGCAAATGGTGGATTTATTCAGCAGGATTGAGTATAGGCTGTTCTTGTACCCTTCTTGTTCTCTATTCCTCTCCTAATCATTCCTACTATTTAGCTGAGTTGCTTGATTATTATTAATCAGCGAGGTGATAGATCCATGAAATTACCTATTATAACCCTGCAGTCCTATTACTAATTAGCATCAGTCAGAGAGGTGTTGGAGCAGATTTCATGTGTATTTGGTGGGGGTTTTCTCCATGTGCTTTAACTTAAATTTTTCTACACTGGTCTGTAAAATGACTGATGAAAGCCTCTCAGTCCCTTAAAGAAATGCAACTCTTCATAGGTAGGCCTCAGCTCTGCTTTTATGAATAATATAGGAAACTTCTGAAATCTTTTCAGATCCATCCAATCTTATTTTCTGTGTCCTAGGGAGACAAGAATATTATTTCATATGGCTGTCAGAAATAAGAAATCTAATTAAGTCTGTCTTTCTAGGTGTGTATTCTGTATAGAGGAGGTAGATGTCAAGGTCAGGAACAGTTAAAGTGAATATAACAGGGATTTTGTCTTGTTCAGCAGCATTCCTAAAATAAACAAAACACTTTTGTCCTTGTGGCTGCAGAGACCATCTCCAAAAGCTGCTGTGTAATGACAGCCTGGCAGCAGGATGAGGCTGTTGGGGCAGTGGTGTAGGGTGCTGGGGGCTGTAGGTGAGCCATGGTGGAGTTGTAACCCACCAGCCACAGGAAGAACTGCAAACAGCCATCACATCTGAAGAGTTCTTCCAAGGTTTGCTGTCCATCTCATTCAGGAATTTTGTTGCAGGCAGTCAAAATGCAGTTTCTTGCACATCATCTCAGGGACGAGCTGTTCAGGAAGTTTCTATCAAAGATGTTCCTGAAATTCTCTTGCACCACATCAAATTAAATATGATTCATTAAGACTTTTTAATTAGTCTGCCTAAAACATAATTTTAAAACAATTAAGTGAAAGTGGTTTACTAACCTTTTTTTTTTTTGGGGGGGGGGGGGAGGGGATGTTTCTGATGAAATTTATTTTTTCTCTATATTAAAGGTGTTCAGAAAAGTAGATTGCAGTGTTTCCTTTATGGAAGCAAAATACCCCAGTTCATCTGTCATAACTTTTTGACAGCTTTTTCCTTTTTAATCAGGAAACACTGAAATATTTGTTTTCATTCCAAAATAGGAAGAAGGAGAAAACCAAAATGGCAAAGTTGTCTTTGTCTTAGCTCGTTTCTGTACGTGAGCATTCCTAACATAGCCCCTGAGCTCCTGCTGAGGCTTTAGTCAGCAACCTGAGGTCTACATGGTACAAAAATACTGTCAAGGTTTTAAGGACATTAAATAAAGCAGTTTGTCACATTCTTTTTTCTTGTTTCAGATATTTGACAGTAAAATGCCAGTGTGTTAGTAGTAATAATAATAATAATAATAATAGTAATAATAATAATAATAATAATAATAGGCATCATGTAATCCTAATGTAAGCAAGGGGAAAAAATCAGTTCTGGAAGATCTGAGTCACCAAAGAGATATCTGATTTAAGTGCTGAGATTAGTTATTTTGTAGCTGCTCTTTAGCATTTTGTTCTTTGGCATTTTATTCTCCCAACTGCTGCGATTGAACTATTTCAAACAATGAAAACTATATCTTTCGGTGGACCTTAATTTAAGAAAAATCTCTAGGCTTTGGATGTTTCAAATTACTTCAAAACTAAGCTAACGCTGCAGAGACAGAGCCCTGAGCTTTGGGACTGATGAATAGCATCCAGCAGGCAAAGATATGCTTGCTGGGCACCAGGTGGATGCAGCAACCTTGGGCTGGTTCACTGGTCTTAATAGCTTTCTGCCTGTACCACTCTCCTACTGTCATACCACCACTTTACTCCAACACTGCAGGTGATGTTAGACGAACAACCTTTGGTACACTCTCCTATATGCCAATTTCTTATAATTAAAACCACCAAAACTTCCATAGAAACATGTTTCAGGCTATTGTAATTAATTAGGAAATCTATTTATGAAGTGTGGAAATATGTCCACAGGAAACAATATAGAAATGCTCACAAGAAGGGTTCTTCCATTTTCTGCTGATTTTTATGATTACTGTAATGTGGCTTATCCCCAACATCAGTCAATATGAAAAAAAAAATCTTATTGTGTTTTTTTTCCCCTATATTAAGACAGTATAATGTTATTGGAACTATGTTGCAAGTTCTACTTTAACTAGAAAAGTGCTTCATGAGAAGGCAAGTGAAGAGTAAAAGTCAGTTTTAATTTTAATGAATCATTCTGTTTGCCATAACCCATCATACACTTGAGTGTTGCAATAAACAAGTCAAACTTTGCTCTGAGGAAATGGTTTATAAAAAAAAATTGTGTATCATAATTTGGATTATAAAAAATATCTGGAACCTGATAAACTTAAGATGGACAGTTACATGACGTGGTTGTATATAATAGTAAATGGTAGAACATAATGCCTCCTTGAAAGGTACTCTCCTGTGTCCTTAAATTTATCTTGTACTTTACATTGGATTTGTTATTTATATTAAAGGCCTTCCTAAGTCGGTCAAGCACTTCTTTGTCTGGGCATCAAGACAAAGTGTTGTCACTGACAAATACTGATATGGTTGTTTAGTTCTTTTCCAATCATTCTTATTAATTGCAGTTTTTAAAATAGCTCAGCAATTTTTCACTATAAGTTTCTACTTTTAGAATAAGTTATATACTTCTATTTGCTGCTGTTTTGCCAATCACCTACTGAACTACAGCAGAGTATTCACTTTTCTTTCATGATTACTTTGTTTTCCTAATTGGTTCCTCAGGAAATACTTTTTCAGTGAAATACATGAGCTTTCAAGTATTTCAAGACCATTCATTAAATGGTCTTCACCATCCGTTGTTTAACATTCTTGATGCTCTCCAATAAACTAGAGAAGAACAATTTTCCTTAGTAGAAACTCTGACAGCCTCATAGCATTCTCATTTTGGTGAATTTCTATTTTGTCTTAATTAATGTTTCAAAAACTTTTCTGAGTATTCATTGTTTGTAACTCTGAGAATTCCCTGGTTTCCCTTTTTGGAAGGAAAGAGTAATGTTTGCTACCCTGCCATTCTGTGTTTTTTTAATGAGCTATTCTGTATTCTTTGTTAGAAACAGCAGCTATGCTTCTAAGAGATCTCCTGGAGGGATGCCATCACTCAGGTGACATGCTGCTCTTTAATTTATCAGTTTAATTTTCCTACTCTTCTTATTTTGACAGATCAGCTTGACATAATGTGCTGTTTATTTCCTGATAAGGATAGGGCTTGGATAGGTATCTTTGCTTTATTTTCTATGGTGAAGATTGATACTGAATTTGTGGTGCACTGTAATGCTGTACCTAATATCTACAACTTAACTTCTTTCAGCCTGTCTTTGGTTTATAGTCAAGTTCTGTGTTATTCTCTCAAATTCTGATTTGGCCGCAGGTTTCTGAAAAATCTATTACATCATGACCCTATTACACTGTCAGGCAATGCAGTTAAGCAGCTTCTGCTTTGAAGCTGTCATCCTCAGTATATGGACATTAGGGCTTCTTTCCCAATATGGGCAATACACCTACTCTTATTTAATTCCGTAACAGCCTGATCTGTGACTACAGCTTGTCCCTTTCCATTTCATCCCAGTTTTAGAGCTGTCCTCTCTGAGGCACAGAGCTACCCTTGCATTTCTGACAACTCTTGTAGGCATCTGCCTAACCAAAGCTCTCTCTGGCTCCTGTCAATGTTTCTCTTGCTCCATATCTAAGAAATGTCAAATTTGAAAAGATTCTGTACCAACAGTCTGCTTGCATTTTGGTTTAAGGTGGAGACCATTTTTATGTCTAGGCTTTCCTTGTGTACCTCCCTCTTTTAACAGACTTAAACCCTTCATGTACACAAGCTGTCCAGATGTTCACTGATTCCATGTGGGATACCTGGTGTGAAGTGTCTATCGTTCCTTGCGCTGGAAGCAAAAGGTAGTTGTGAGTGCATTGGGTCAAAGCATTTTCCCCAGTAGTCTGAACCTAATTTACAAAACCTCCATATTTCACTTTTCCTGATGCATCAGAGTAACATATATAATCGCTTTGAAATGTTTTTAAAATTCTTGTCATATTATTTAAAATAAAAGGTTTAAAATGAATAATGGGTAAATAAAGAGTGTCCCTTCCATTTCCAAAAGTCTAAGTAGAAAAAAATTGTACAAAGAGCAGCTTTTAATGGGAAAGTCAGTTTTATGCTCACAGCCTATGTGAAAACAAGATGACATCATTTCCTGCAAAACCTATTACTGTATAGGGAGATTGTCACTTATCCCAACACAGGCTGTGCAAAGATCAATGTTTACCCTTCTCTGAATCACATATAAAACAAATGATGTGAAGAGAAGATTCACCATCTATTTAAAAACACTGGTTTCTATTTTGGACATAACATGTAAAATTTCTGTTTAGCAATTTCAGTTAATTGTTAGATTAACATTTTTAGGAACAGATTGCAAACTTCAAAATGGAAAAGATCATTTTAGGGAGGGAACCAAGGCAGCTGTCAGTGAGCAAAAATTAACATAAATTTGCATAACAGATGTACAGTAAGGTGTCTATGACAGACAATCGCTGAATATTAATGATACAGACCACGACATCATTTGCGTAAATGCTGTCTGCTGGGTATTGAAGCTGCTGCGCTATTTGCAGAAGACAAAGGAGTGCAGAGCTGAACAGATGCACCAAATACATCGATGCATCTTAATTTATGACATCCTCATGAAAGACCTTGTGGTGCGATTTCAGGTTTTATTACAAATAATTCAGAGATAAAGGAACTAAGTAATTATCTTTTCCACTACAGTCAGTTCTTTCAAAGGGGAGGGAAGCTTACTTGTGACAACCATTGTGATGATTTTTTTTTGGTGGAAAATCTCTTTAACAAAAATACCCCCATTACAAAGAGTCAAATATTCATCATCATTAAAAGATTAGTGCAGATTAGCATGCTTCATGGGACTTTGCACCTAACGTACCGTCACCACCACAACTGGAGTTCTCAAACAAACAATGCATTTCACCACTCTGCAAGGAGTAAAAATTGAGAACATGATAAAGATAATACAGAGTGCTCAAAAAATTAATTAGTGATGTAATGATACTTTAGATGAGTGTTAACCAGAGTTCACCCTCAAACTTTTGTGCCCTTAGCCTTTGTTATAAACTCCAGGTACAAATGGAACCACTCAATGATCAAAAAGTATCTATAGATATATAGAATACTCTTACTACACTACTCCTGCAGCTGGAGAAACTGTTTTGAGTTATATGCAGATAACAGCAAAAAGAAAAATATGTGGGTCCCTGACTATATAATGCAGTAAATTTAATGAGTGAAAAAGGGATAAATATAAAAAATAGCAACACAAAACTAGAGTTGTAAGCCATGTGTACAGAAAACCATGAAAGGCAGGGGATACTTCTCTTTTTTGCTATTAATTTATTTGGACCTTAATGGATTCCTCTCCAAGACCATGCTACCATAAGAAAATGAACTGCTGACATGATGGATCTGTTGGTAGCACATACAGAGTTTTATGTGCATAGTGTTCAATTTTCTTCTTGTCACCTAATCAGCAGTAGCCAGACTTTGTATTTCAAGGGATTTCCTTTTCCCATTTGAACACAGAATATAGCCCAGTAATCATTCTGCAGAGGCACTCTGTTGGCTGTTATTTCGACCTGCTTTTTCCTCAGAATCTCTATGAAAGCGTTAATCCAGTAATCTGACAAAATCCTTTCAAGGTCCTGTAGGGTCCATTGTCAAATTGTTCATCTGAATGAATGGTGAAATAACATGAAAGTTACCATGTCCCCAAAAAAGCCATATGGTAATTATTTTAATGGAGACTTACTGTATGGCCAGAAGGCAGTTAACATGTTATTTCACATTTTGTGTGAAATAATGGAATAACTGAAGTCTGACACTCTTCTGTCCAATTTTGCTCCTAATGTCTTTTAGAGAAATGCAGTTTTATTCAGTGTTTCAGTACACTAACAGCAGGTGATAGCCTGATGCCCAGATATGCCAACAAGAATTCATTCTGATAATCCCCTTTTAGACTTTCTCTTGAATCCCCATTCTAACATTCTCTTTCTCTTGAAGAAAGAGATAGAATGCTGAGTGAGAAAGGATCATGTCCAAGTTTTACAGAATGATGAACAACAGAGCCGGAGCCTTTCCTTGTTGTGGTGATCATTGATTCTGGAGGTCACTGATTGTGCTTTATTGTCTCAGTCACAGTAAAGGTCTTTCTGCCTACCAGTAGCTCAGCATTATTTAGGTGGTGTGAGGTTTTATACAACTCTAGGCAAGAAAAATTCTCATATTCCCTCTAATAACTTCTAAGCATTGTTGACCAACTTCAGTCAACACTGGCAGAGGAGATGAGCCTTGAAGACAGCTGAGGCTGCATTGAAGTCTGTTTCCTTGTTATGAGAACTAGTTTAGGAATCTTTCTCTTAGTCAGCCTTGTTGGACTGCAATTTTCTGTTTCTTTTGTGAATCTCCAGCTGGTAGGGTTTCTTGGGCAGCAACTTGGCCATATGTATTATGCAATGAACTGCCTCTCTCCTGGCTGTAATGGGATGCGTCATATGAAATCACAAGAGTCAAGGGAGAACAAGGTTATTACTATGTGGATATTGGAGGAAACTTGCAAGGATAACTTTTGAATATGTTAAAGCTGCTTGAATGCTTCTAGGTGAAACTCAGGCTCAGCGCTCCCGTCTGTACACCAGTTGCAACTTTTTGGTCTCATTCACTTTCATATTATTTCTTGTATGGCCGTTTTCTTGCATTTTGCATAGTTCAAAAAGAGAAGTGAATATTTGTGCCAGAGTCATTTAGGATGCTAAAATGGAAAGAGGTGAAACCAGTTTCTCTAGCTGATAGGTTTGACTAGAAGTGGGTGCTTACACCCCCTGCATCTGTCTTAGAAAAAAGTGGCAGTCACTGCTGTATTTAACCAGGAGCAGAGTCCTACATCTGCATTAGGTCCTATTGAGGAATAAACTACATAGTGGTTTGACCTTGGCTGGACACTTATTGCCCACCAAAGCTGCTCTGTCACTCCTCCTCCTCCCCTGGGAAGGGGAGAGAAAATGTAACAAAAGGCTCATGGGTTGAGAAAAGGACAGGGAGAGGTCAATCACCAGGTTCTGTCAGGGGCAAAACAGATTCCACTTGGGGAAATTATTATTACCAATCAAATTAGAATGCTAATAAGAAATAAAAAAAAGTCTTAAAAACACTTTCCCCGCCCATCCCTTTTTCCTAGGCACAACTTTACTCAATATTTTTTATTTCTCTTCCTACTCATTGAGGTGGTGTTATGGGTTTAAAATGGGGGTTTTTTTGGGTGAAGGGTGGAAGGGAAAATTACTGGATTGTTTAATTTTTCACTTATTTGTAAAACCAGTTTTTTTAAAAACATGAAGAAAAAGCCAGGATGGCAGTGTTGGCGTCTTCGGAGCTTCTCTCCCGCCTCCACTCTCTGTGCCCCGGGGCAGGGGCCGGGGAGCAGTGGCAGTGGAGAGACAGGAACAGAATTGGCGCGCCTGTGGTTGAGTGGCTGTTCAGCATGGCAGGCACAGAGCCCCCTCCTCGCTTACTGTTCGTGCTGGCGGCGAACCTGTCTTGCCGGCATCCGCATAGGGATAGATCCAGGCGGTGTTGGTGGTGAAGAGGCAGCATTGTGTGGGCAGGCAGCACTGCCCGGTCCTGCCTGGTGCTGTGCAGAGTGCACGGAGCCACGCGGTGCCTCTGTGCTGGCGGTGGCAGCTCCCAGCTCACAGTGGCAGGCAGAATGGAGCGGTGGCGGGCNGCAGGCAGAATGGAGGGGTGGCGGGCAGCATGGGCTCCTGTGCGCCCCCCCCCGGCCCCGTGTGGCGGCCTGTGATTGGCACTGCTGCTCCCCGGCTTTCGGGGCATGACGGCAGTGCCTCCCCCCTGGTCATTGCAGTGCGCGGCTGCACCCACTGCCCCCCCTGGCCCACAGGTGGCTCTTGCATTCCTGCTGGCCTGAGGATCCCTCCCATAGGGTCTCTGGGGTGGCAGCAGGTGCCCTGTGCTGGCGCTGCGCTGGCGGTGACCACACAGAGACGGCAGCTGCTCTAGATAGCCACGAATGGTGCCACTGCGCTGGGGATCCCTCCTGGGGGTCCCTTCGAGTGGTGAGTGTGCCACAGGCGGGGCCAGTGGCCCTGTGCCTGGCAGTGATGCCCCCAGGCTCTGGCCACATGGTGTTTTGGTGGGAACCGCCATTTTGCCTGGAGCGAAGATCCCCAAAAAAGGAGAAGCCTAACACCACCAGCCAATCAGAGGGCAGCCTGGCCAGGAAGAAGACGTTGGATTCTCATGGGACTTCCAGGGCATAAAAGCCATGGACATGAAAGTCCTGTCTCTCCTTTTCAGCTTTCTCCTGAGGTGAGAGCATCGCGGCTCTCCTCCTCCCAGCTCCCAGACCACGTGGCTTGTTTCCCCTCACTTCTATCAGCACGGGCAGCAGCACGGCACCATCGGAGCTCCAGTGATAGCACCTGGAGGCAACCCAGCCAAACCACAACTGATAGTTTCCTCTTGGGTGTCTCTGGGAGAGGGGGGGATGTTTTTCACCTTCTTTACCTTGCAGGGGCTTTGAGAGCCAGGAGTGTACCATCAGTGAGATGGCTTCCCCTTCCTTCCCCTGCTTCTCAGCCTACCCAGCCAGCTTTGAGGAGCAATTTGGTTTTGATTTATCACATGACATTGCTGGGTGTTAAATTGCATATTTCATTCAGTGTCTCAGGATCCCATAAGGTTTTTGATAGAGCCCTAGACAATAAATGTAAATAAGTCTTTCATCACTGTTGCACACCCCTAGTGATAAAACCACTACAGGTGGAGACAAGGAGTGGGAGCTGTGGTCTGTTCATCACACATTGTCCCTGCTGCTCCTTGTTCCTCAGGGGGAGAACTGCTCACATTCTTCCTCTGCTCCAGGTTGGGGTCCCTCCCACAGAAGACGATCCTCCATGAACCTCTCCAATGTCAGTCCTTCCCACAGGCTACAGTTCTGCATGAACTGCTCCAGTGTGGATCCCTTCCACAGATGCAGTCATTCAGGAACAGAATGCTCCAGTATGAGTTCTTGCCATGGGGTGCAGTCCTTTAGGAACAGATGGGTCACCAGTGTGGGTGACCCAAGTCCTGCCAGAAAAATCCACTCCAGCCTGGGCCACTCTTTCCACAGGGCCACAGGTTCTTCCCAGAGCCTGATTAGTGTGGCTTTCCATAAGTTAATGACCTCCTTCAGGCATCAACTTGCTCCAGCCTGGGGTTGTCCATGAGCTGCAGATGGATCTCTGCTCCACTAAGAACCTCCATGCACTGCAGGGAGACAGCCTGATTCATCATATTCTTCACATGGCTGCAAAGGCATGTCTGCTCTGGCATCTGCAGCACTTTCTCCCTTTCCTCCTGTGTTGACCTTGGCATCTGCAGGACTGTTCCTCTCACATATTCTTTCTCTGGTAGAAATTGCTTCTATGCAATAACATTTTCCCTTTCCCCTTAACTCTGTTTTCCCAGAGGTCCTACCACTGTTTCTAATGGACTTGGCCAGTGGTTGATCCATCTTGGAGCTGACTGATATTGGCTCTGCTGGACATGGGAGAAGCTTCTGGCAGCTTCTCACAGAAATCAGCTCTGCAGCCCCCTGCTAGCAAAATCTATGCAAATTCAATACAACTACTACTCTTCCACTGAAGCCTCCAGACAGCTCTGCCAATGTGCTGGGCTTTCTTCTGTCACTGGAAAGGCAGCCTGGCAGCTGAGGCTTTCTGACCCCTGGAGGAAGGTGGTTCAGTAGTGGCAGAACAGTCATGTGGAGTGCCCACTTGGAGAATACTTTCTGGGCTGGAAACTGAAATTTTAGAGCCCAGCTTTTCAAGAAGTTGCATTTACAGAGCTCAATGTCTTTTACTCTGCCCCTTGATTCATTAAGCATAAATGAAATTAATTATGATAAATGACTCTATATTCTTTCAGCAAACATAGGTTGTTAATAAATAATGTAAGTCATTTAATGCAAGGTTGAGAGCTTATCTCCAAAAGGCAATTATTTTTTCTAACTGAATAAAGGAATCATGATCCTGAGTACTCTGGTAGCGTGGAGAGAGTTTGGGCCCATGTTTGAAGAAAAAAGGAAAAGACCAGATGACTGTTGTTTGCCGTTTAATGTTCTCCCTTCATATTTGAGGTTTAGTGAAAAAATCTCATTCAGTTCCAACTGCCACCTCAAGGAAATATTCAGGATGCCTTTTTCTTTACAATTTAACACATAAGCATATGAGGACAACAAACCAGTGAGAGGAACCACTATGCTTCTGGCTAGCAAGTGCAGCTCTGGTAGCACTCACAAATGGCTGTACTGTCATGGGGTATAATAGGGCTTCTTTGGTGCATGCCAAAGGGCTCCCAAAACCTGTACATCCTGTCACAGTCCATTTGCCAGCATAGCATGAAAACGCTTGGCAAATAAAACATGAAAAGCTTCAGAGCTCAATTTGTTCACTTTTCCACTACTAGAAAACCATTGACTTCATTAGATTTACTCTGAATTTATCCTGATATAACTGAGAGAAAAAAATGGTTGTGTAGAAGTAATATATATTATTTTATTTGTTCTGTTTTTCTCTAAAACAATTTAAGAGCCTTGGCAAAAGATCTAGGTTGATGTATAATATACTAAAGTGAACAGTAACTAAAATAGACCCTTTTCCCCCTGCTGCAAGTCTCATCATATCACTTTTTGAAAACTGCAACAACATATTTCAATAAACAAATACTTTCTGTATTCACTTGGAGTCAGCGTTCACAATGAGGTCACCTTCAGAGCGGTATCCTGCAGCTCAGACACTCTCAGCAAGATGCGCGTGAGGAATGGACTGCAGAATTCCATCGTCTGTTTTGGATAAACAAATAACATATTTGTTCTAAATGTCATGCAATGTCCTTCCATGGAGGTTATAGTATAGCAATATCTATTCTCTTTTTTTTCTTCTTTTTTACATCATACAGCAAGTTCCTCTGTCGTCCTTGTAAATAAAAAATTATTGTTAGCATTGATTAAGTTGTAGTTAAGCTACTTTGCTACTTCTGTTGTGAGCTCTCCAAACACTTAATGGCCCTTTTTCCACGCAGTATGTAAAAATCTTCTGGAGAGAATCCCAGGGAACTGTCTGGCTAAGCATGGGGAGTTGTGTGCTCTGAGTGGGAGCAGTGACCTGTTTGCTAAGTATGGTCCTCTCGAAGAAGCAAAAGTGAGCAATATTTTTGATGAAAGGCAGGATGGATACCTTAAACTGGAAATATTACCAAAAATGCTTTTTCAGTACTTTGGAACCCACTGCTCTGATCAGATCTACAAAGCTGAATAAATTAGTTTTGGGAAAGAAAAGTCCAAGATGACAAGTATCACAATAGAGTGAACAAAGGCAGGCCAGGATCTGACTGCTGTGGTTACTCAAATTGGTCATGCAAAGTGTGATTCTCACCTTTGAAAGAAATGAGGATGATGTTGGTATATGTACATTTGGAGAGTGTTAGGAAGGAAGCATTGGACAACTTCTTCATAAAGGATTTGTATTAAAAAAAAGGAGAAAAGACATTGAAGAGTACATCAGCATGAGGAAAAGAACAGAGATGTATGAAAAATAGATTCAAGAAAGCTCTACATAGGATGCAGAGGTGAAAAGGGACAGGAAAAGCATGGGAATCTAGTAAGAAGTTCAAAGTAAGAAAAACATTCTGTGAAACAGGAAAGGTAAATGGCGTCAGAAAATTATGTCTAGTGGATGAATAAAAAGAAAATGGTGGAAAAAAAAGTGAGAGAAGGAAAGTAGAGCAGTGAAATGTAAGACTTACTGGAGTATAAGTTTAGCGTTCAGGGAACTTAAAATGGGAAGGTGTAAAAGAGAAGGCAATAAATTTCAGACAAAGTGTGAAGGTATAAAGAGGTATAAAAAGGAAGAACTTTTTGGTGTGATATTAATTAAATGCTAAAGAAAATGTTGGGTCACTATTTTTCATGCCAGATTAAATCCTAGTGAAATACACCAACCCCAGGACTGAGAAACAACTTGAAGTATCTTACCAGAATGCTAAGATCCAGTTATTAAAATTATTAAATATGCCTCTACCCAAACTAAGGTAAAAGCAAAACCCCCACCACCTGATGAGCCTTATTTACTTCTCAGGCCTGAGTTCCCCCTTCACAGTTCAAATTTGAGTCAGGAAGCATATTGGGGAAAAGAGATGCAGGCAATTGCTTCCTTGACAAAAAGGCTTTCTATAATTTTGACAACGTTTAAGACATCAACAACATTTCAGTCTATTACACCACAATAACCAAAGCAAAGTTTGTGGGCAAAGCTTAGAGCAGACCAAAAGCTTGATGCAGTAGATATCCAAAAATTAGGATGTGAAATGCCAGTAAGAAAGACTAGACCATAAACAAGACTTCTACAAGAATGTTAATAAAAATATATATATAAATGATAGTAATGGTAGTGATAAAACCTTCTGAAGGAAGAAACTTGTGTTAGTATATGTATTGCTACCTTTATTAGAATCTTGAACCTTGCATCCAAATCAAAGGACAGATTGCAGCATAAAATTTTATCCCAGATTTGCGAAACTGATAAAATAATAAAATGGAATCTATTGAAACTGAATAACAGCGGGAAAAATACCCTCTAAATACCACCTACCTACCTCAAGCCTGAATGGACCCATGTTACTGCTATTAACTAGTGGAATGTTCTTGGGAAGCCCAGCCAGGAACAAGAAATGTAGCCCTCAGACTGAGGCATATGTCTTGAAAACAGCTGTGTAAATAGCGAATCTTTTATTTTGCTGATATTTCTGAGAGTAAAGTAAAAATAATTTCGGGTTGAGTGTGTAAAGGAAACATTTTTAAGGTAAAGTAAATTTCTTTGGTCATATTACTTGAAAAACACATTACTTTTTTATATTTTTTCTGGTTTTTTTTTATTTAGTCTTAAAATAAGTTGGTTTGAAATTTTCTAAATGAAAAGCAATTTTGAACGAAAAAATATAAACACACAATTTTCTTTTTTTTTTTTTTTTTTTAAAGGAGAAGAACTACTTTAAGGCTTTTGTGGCTCAAACTATCCAGTAAATTCAGTGTGACTGGCTGATATATTTTACATTACAATAATTTCTCCCAGAGATACTGTAGCCAAAAACTTTCACCAAGCTTTAGTCTAAGTGAAGCCATAAATCTGTTTTTCACAATTCTCATAGAAGAAGATGTGAAAACAATTTTTTGTTTAAAAGAAGTAAGTAGTTTATAGGTATCTAACAAAAGAAAACCACTGAGTTTATAAAGCCACTGGTGTTTCCTACCTTTCTGGTTTCACATGAAATTGATTCTGTTTTTTTTAATCCCACTTGAAAATTACCAAAATTTCAACTAGGAGCCTTGTCGTGAAAGGCTGGAGCAAGGGTGGATGAGGATTGCCCAGATTCCCCCCAGGAAGGGTGAGCAAGGTCTGTGTGCTGGAGAAGTCTGTGGGAACAGGTGGGACGCAGACAAGATAACTCAGTGCTGGAGTCTAGTGTCACCAGGAAGAGAAGGAATAGACTATATTTAGGGAATTTTATAGTATTTCCCATGGTCAGAAATAATAGATATTTAGAAAAGAGCTCTGTCCCTGAAAACATGAAGATTCAAGAAACCCAGAGGCACTTTTCCAGCTAAAAGCAGGAAATCTCAATTCCTATCTCAAAACCTTTCTTCAGAAGGACTGTTGGATGCTTTTTTCAAGATATATAAGGTTTCTCATCTGACAACTCTTTATGTTTTCTCTTCCACTTTTCTAAAACAAAAACCACCCAGGTCAAACCTCTTTGCCCAAAGCACCCAAACTCCTCAGCAAGACTGTGCAACTCATTAGCAACACTGTGCCTTGATGGGAGCCACTGTGAATACAAGCAGATGCTAGAGTGCGGTAAGATGTTTGGACGACCTGGAAGCAGGAGCATCATGGCTTCTTCCCATCCTATGCTGCCACTGCCTTCTCCCTCTGCTGTGGTTGTCTGCAGTTTGCGCCTGTGATCCAGTGCATAAACTCCAGACAAACCACAGCTTTGTGATGTTTAGAAATCAAAATAAAAAGATAGTAAATGACTAGATTGTTCAAAACAATTAATTTGTCAAATTGAGTTTGGGAATATTAAAACTGTAGTCTTTATTTCTGCCTATAAACAATATAAGAAATTTGTGAAATCCAGCTTTCTGATGAAATCTTAGACATACCAAGAATTAAATCATGCTTCTAATTAAGACATTGATTCTGTTCTTTTAACGAGAAATTAAAGAGTATTTACAATTTTTTTCAATATTTGTTTCATAAATGCTTTTGTTCTTGGCTGCTTCTCCTTTTTTTTCCCAGCTTATTCTGTTACTTTTTGAGTGTTTAACCCTAGTTTTTGTTCTCAGTCCACTATACTAGATCTCTAGGTGACACATATTCCTTGAGCTATTCTCTGATGTGTAGGTGGTGCATCTTCAGGGTCATGGTCCTTGTTGAAAGGTGGGAGAAAGGTGAAACGCAACAAGTGATCTGAGTTATATTCTTCTTTTATTGAAAATAGAACTTATACTGAATAAGGATCTGCTGTTTCTTTTCATTAATATGAAGACAGAGTATTTGTGTTGGTATTACAAGGACTAATTTTCAGTTTTGAAAATATAGCAAAGAGGAATATGGATATTGTGAATCACAGGGAAGATAGTACATGGCTTATTGAAATATATGTGTAGAAATTTACACTCTTAGTGTGCTTGCAGAACTGAAATTGTGGGGGGAGGTGGGGAGTCTATAAATCTGTATTTGTATTTTTTTTGTCTGGGATAGAGTTCATTTTCTTCATAGTATTGGGACCATGTTTTATATTTGCACTGGAAAGAGCGTTGATAACACAGGAATGATTTGGCTCTTGTTGAGCAGGTCTTACATAAAGTCTCTCACCCTATCCCAGTGAGGTGCACAAAAAGCTTGGGGGAGACTCAGGGGGCAGTTCCTGCCGAAAATTGTGGGCTCGGGGCTTGGACGCGCTATCCCCACCGGCCGCGGGTCACCCTCAGCGCCACCCGCGGCACCCTCGGAGCGGCTGCCGCCCCTGCACGGCCACTGCCAGCACGGCACCAGCGCGGGG
>VXBA01003172.1:35535-155188 GCA_013399895.1 Serilophus lunatus
AGCACGGCACCAGCGCGGGGCAACCCGCCGCTGCCCCAGGGAGCACCTGCCACCCGCAGGGACCACCTGTGCTCCGGGACTGGCCATGCGGGCCAGAGCCGGGGCCGGCCGCCGCCTGTGTGGGCGGAAAGTGGCACCACTGCGGGCCGGCCGGGAGCCGCCGCCGCCGCCGCCGCGCCAGGTCCGCGCGCTCCGCGTCGCAGTGGCGCGGGAGCCGGGCCCGCCGCGGCAGCCTGCATGGCCCCGGCGCCACCGGCGCGCCACAGCCACGCCGCCGCCGATCGCTGGTCCCGTCTCTCCCCCGGCGCCGTTTCGCCGTGGGTGAGGATGGAGGGCTCCGCACCAGTTGACCGCAACTGCTCTCCCGACCTGGGGAGGCCGTGAGGAGACGGCTGGGGTGACACCCGCCTCCCCCGAGGGAGAGGTCGAGCAGGAACAGGAGCAAGTGAGGGATGTGTGGTTGTTTAGCCTGGAGAAAAGGAGGCTCAGAGACCTCATTGCCCTCTGCAGCTACCTAAGGGGAGGCTGTAGTCAAGTGGGTCTCTCCTCGCAGGCTCTTACTGACAGGACGAGAGGACACAGTCTTAAGCTGCGTCAAGGGAGGGTTAGACTGGATATTAGGAAAAACTTTTTTTACAGAGAGAGTTATTTCCCACTGGAACAGCCTGCCCGGGGAGGTGGCGGAGTCATCGTCCCTGGATATGTTTAAGAAGAGGTTGGATCATGTTGGATGACATGATTTAGATGATGAGATGGTATTGAGTAATAAGTTGGTGATATGTTTGGTAATAGGTAACAGGCTGGACTTGATGATCATTACGGTCTTTTTCAACCTTGTTAATTCTATGATTCTGTGATTTTGGGAGAGTGAGCAAGGGCTGTGTGGGGCTGAGTTTCCAGCTGGGGTTAAACCACAGACATTTTCAAGAAAAACCTCTAAATCTAAATGTTAGAACCAACACTTCCTTTTTCTTTTTTTTCTTTTTTTCTTTTTTTTTTTTTTAAATATCAGTACTAAAATCAGACAACGAAAACAAAAAAGATAAACTTCAGAAAATTAATCCCTAGCTGTTTGTCTAATCTGTAACCATTATATTAGGCAATACTTCCGTCATTCTGAGAAAGCAATTTTACACCACTAAGCAGATTTTGTGCTAAAAAAACCCCATGTGCTCAAGTCTAGGTGTTTCATTAGTTAAAAACTAGGCTACTGAGTTACTGAATATGAAACTTCATAAGCAACAACTAGTACAGGATGTGAAATATCCAGGACATTCATGCAATCAATGTGCAAACTACATAGATGAACTGAATGTTTCTTCTGAAATGCCGTTCTTTCAGATTGTGCTACTGTTTATATACATGTGTATAGACACATATTTTACATAGGTTTTCCAGGAGCAGTTAAGTCTTGATGTCCAAACCCATGGAAGAGATTCACTGATACCTTTGCAGGTGTTCATCTGAGTTTTGGAAGACGGGTCACCTTTCAAGCTCTGTTTCAATGAGTATTTATTTCTTCAAAAGACAGTAGTTACAAGGAGTTTGAGAAACTCTCTGTAAAATCTCCACTCTATCTGACTTCAGTGCTAGGATCTTGACTTCGATATTTGATACTTCACCACAATTTCAAAATGCGTTTTCCCCCGTCATAGATGGGAAAATCTCAGTGGAATAGTAACAAGCTTGGAGACATCAATATTTTTATGCTAAAATATTTTTTTTCTGCTTCATCTACTTGTAGGCTTGGTCATCAGCATAAAAAAGGACTTTCACTGCTGATTGTAACAAGTGGCCCAATGCTGAGACAATCCCTCCTAATACTTCATCTTTTTCTTATCCTATCACTAATTTTGAAATATGCTTAATTTCATTTTTTTTTTTCAGATGAACTCAAGTTTTGAAGTGTTAAAAGGAAAAATTCACGTTCAAAACACCGCTAATCAGAACACGTTAATCTATACTTCTCCTATACATTGAAGAAAATTGTCAGTTGAAAAATAACACAGCTAAATATGCATTCAATACATGTATTGAATTAAGTTACTTGTGATAACTTAAAATTCCAAGTTCCAAAAAAAATTACTCACTAGTCTTATTTGTAGCACATGTAATGGAATTTAAATATAGGCAACTGTTACTCCTGCCTGAGATCTATCTACTTCTTTGTGTTTTACAGCCCAGTGAGGAAGAGTAAATTCAAACTCTAATTTTTGCCACAGAAATGAACCTCTATGATCCCCACACTGCTCTTTTGGAAGACCTGCAGCTGGAAGGAGCCTAATGCTCTTCATCAGTGATACACTGCCATGAAGATGACCTGAGAGTCAGTTCTGGAGATGCATTACTTAAATTTTAATCAGAGGCTTTTCTCTGATTTTCTTTTATTTGTTGCCAGAGGAAAGTTTCTTTTGTATTTATGTGTTAAAGATCTTGTATTCTAACCAATCCTATGTCAGGATAAGGTTGGTGGCTTTTTTTCAGTTGCACTGTAAAAATTATTTCCTCCACAACAATTGCCCTGTCAGCAGTGTAGTCAGCAATATTACACATATATCTCATTTTCACTTCACACGCAATGTTATATTGCGGTACATTTTTGGAGCAATCTCCTCCATAAATCTGTTCTATTCAGTTCTAGAAAAGTAATTTGCAATGTTGTGTTTTCTTACCAAACTTCACCAGGTACTGTTGCTTTCTTGGTGCAAAATAAATAACAGTGTGTGATAAAGACATCTATGTCAACAGTACTGATTAACTAGCACAGCCGTATCCCTTCCAAGAAGCAGCTTCTTTTGAGCAAGCAATCCATTTCAAATGGTCTTTGGTCTTGTTGCTCTGCTGTGTAATCCGTTTTTTGTTTTTGTGTGTGTATATGGGCTCTTGAATCATAGCCAGCTCCATTGGTTCCAAGTGATCTCTGGAAGTGTGCCAATGCAGAAGTAGAGACGGGACAGGAAAAGTAGATGTTCTTTTTTTTTTTTTTCTCTCTTCACACACACACACACACACACACACACCCTCGCCAAGGATTTTGGTAAGATAGAGAGCACTTATTGGAGCGTGCAGGCACATCACCATGCCACATAACTAGATACTACATACATTTTTACATGACTAGCTTGTAGCATTTAGGAATTGGTTCAAAAGAATCAAAAGCCTGCAACTAAATACAATCTACGTCTTGTAGAACAAGGATTAGTAATCTGTCGTTTTAAGGTACCCCAATGAAACAACTGTTTCTATCTGTCATCCCATTCACAGTAACTAGCTGAGCTGGCTATTCCTGCAACAGCAGCTGCCTCCTGCCACTATTCTCCTCATGCTTTGTTGAAAACAGGGCAAAACTTGTTTACCAATTTCCATCCTATAAAACCACTTGTTTCTAATTGTGGATCTATCTGAAAAGAGGATCTCAAGAGCTCTTTAATTACCTGCAGCAAGATCTACTTGGACATTGTATGATTTCTGCTGTCTTTTGACTCCAGGATGGCCCCAGAGAATCACCACAGCTACTTCAGGCTTCAGAGGTGTGTTTATGAGGTGATAGGTAGGGCTGATATCAGGTGCCTAGGCAGAACCAAAAACTCCTCTGTAGAGAACTTGTGATAAAATCAAGGCAGAATGTATCCGTGCCAACCAGTAGATGAGTATCTCTGGAATACAGAGAAATATTTTCTTCACCTACAATATTAAGACAGGTGGATTTTCTCTGGCATGAAGCACAGCAGGGCACGTAATGTGCTTAGGGCTAAACAATGTGTGCACTGTAGTGTACACTGCAGAAACAGTCACTTGTTTACTGAGAAGTTTCTCTGCTTTGGGGAATTTTTTTAATTATTTGCAGAAAAATTCTGGGAAAGCTACATTGTTCAAGCAACTTCCTGTCATGGATTTACTTATCATTTTTCCCTTGGTCTCTGATAATTGTACTTTTTCCTTTTTACATCCCATTGTAGACTATTCTCACTGTCATTCCATTCTGATTCAGGTTCTTAATTTATTTTTATTCTGCAATTTATGAGCTGCATATAAAAAGGTGTTACAACAATTCTGACACCTAATGGGAAATTTCTGCCTCAGCTACCAGCTTTCCTAGGGTGCCATCTAGCCTTTCAGAATCCAAAGAAGTAGATCTGAGA
Organism: Serilophus lunatus; assembly: GCA_013399895.1. NCBI lineage: Eukaryota > Metazoa > Chordata > Aves > Passeriformes > Eurylaimidae > Serilophus > Serilophus lunatus. The sequence continues at coordinate 39,678 of VXBA01003172.1, forward strand.
ATGGGGACTACATGACTGAAATGATACTAAAGTCAAAAGTTGCATTCTTTTGCCAGGGACAGCAACTACTGCTTCCTGGTCTTGTGGTCTTGGAAACAGGAGGCTTGTGAATCTAGAAAATGTCATGTAGGAGTAGGAAAGTCTCCATCACACACCCAGAATATCAATTTCACACCCTTGAGCCATTTTTATCAGTCTTGTTCTGTACTACTTGAATTGACTACTGTGGTTTTATGTAGTTGGTAGTCTTTAAACTAGTTTTCTGTGAGGGCTGCTTCCAGCTGAACTTCTCTCAAACTGACTTCCAAGTTCATGGCTAACTGTGCTGAGAATGTGCTTAGAGGAGAGCTCTGGTTAGACTTAACTAAGTTCCCTTAGCAACCACAAATAAATTCCCCACTAAAGAAGGAAAGTTGGTTTGAAGATTAATTCTGTCTTCTCCCTTTCTGGGGATGTTAAAGGTCAGTCCCCTGCTGATTCTGGTTTGACTGAGGTCATTCCTGAACAGTCTCATAACTACAAAGCAAAGTTTGAGTCCTTGGGAGCAAAGAAAATTGCTGCAATGCAGATCAGCAACATCAGAATACCAAGATGAAAAATGACAGCCCCAGAGTAATTTCATTAGTTCTGTTAATACTCAAAGAGGACTGAGGGTAGAATTTGTACCAACCTCATGTATCAGAGTAAGATTAAAACTGAATATCTCAAGTCACATCCTGTGGTGATAGAGAGGAAGAAGCAGTTCTCCATTGTGTGAGTACTTGGTAGGGAGGCCAAAAGGGCTGTTGTCTTTCGTTAGTTCCAATGGGTAGTTCTAGACTCATGGTGTGACAATTATTTCTTTTGACAGAGGAAAATATCCATCCTGGATCCAGGCATGTTCCCATATTTTTCTTGATCCCAGGAGAGCATTTAGTGTCTGTGACTCTGTAAATCCTTACTCTCACATCTGCAAGCAGTTGAGAGAATAACTTTAGGTATATGTTCAGTGACTCTGAACTTTTAGCTTAGCTCTTGCCTGTAACCCCTGTGTGCAAAGAAAAGCAGAAGGAAGGGAGAAAGGAAGCTTGGAAAAAGTTCAGCATAGTCCAAAAGCAGAGTAGGACTGTAGGTGGGGCAGCAGATGGAAATGAGTAATTTTATTTTTCTCAGAGGCTGTCCTAGCCCAACTAGATGATAGTACGCTGACTGCCTTACCTTTATAACTTACGTATGTTTAATCTTGGAGTTTCTTGGAGCAGATCTTTGGATAATGAGTTTATTTCTGCAGGCTCCAACTGGAACACCTAGATGTCATTGTACTAGAAATAAATAAATAAATATTGCCAGTGCCAATACTTAGAGTTAGGTAATGGTATGCATGGCTTTAATAATGAGATTTTTTTTATCTCTGAGGATTTCTCTAACCAATATGAATGTTCCTTCTCCTAGTTTATTCCAAATTGTTCCAATGAACTGGTGGCACTTGAATTATCCGTGAAGGCCCCAACTGTTTGTCATGGAGGTTGTGCCATGGGGAATAAAGTTTGTGAATTAGAATGCAAGGGGATCAAACAGGGGTGTCTGCAAATGCAACAACTGCTCTTGGGTTGGAGCTTTCTGTGCCTCTCACTTTTCAGAAGTAATTTAAATTCTCTGTTGGCAGCAGATAAAAAGGCGAGTGCTTTACCACATTAAGCATGAGCTTCTAAAAGAATCGTAGAAGCATTTAGGTTGGAAAAGACCTCTAAGACCATCAAGTACAACTGTTAAAGTATCACTGCCAAGTCCACCACTAAATCTAGTCCCTATATGCCACAACTATGCACCATTTAAATAATTTCATGGCTGGTGAATCCACAACTTCTCTGGTCAGATCATTCCAATTCTTGGTATTTTTCTTAATATTCAGTCCAAACCTCCTCTGGAACAACCTGAGGCCCTTTTCTCTTGTCCTATTTCTGGTGTCTTGGAAGAAAAAAACTAACACGCTCACCTGTGTACAATCTTTCAGGTAGTTTTAGAGCAATAGGCTCCCTCTTGAGCCTTCCTTTCTCCAGTGTTAACAGCCTCGGCTCTTTCAGTTGCTCCTCATAAGACTTGCTCTCCAAACCCTTCATCAGCTCCATTCCCCTTCTCTGGACTGCCTCCAGCACAACAATGTCTTTCGTGTGAGGGGCCAAAAACTGGACACAGGATTCAAGGGGTAGCTTCACCAGTGCCAAGTACTGGGGGACAATTTCTGCCCTCTTCCTGCTGGACATATATACTTTTGGGTACAAGCCAGGCTGCCATTGGCCTCCCTGGCCAACTGGGCACATGCTGGCTCATGTTCAGACAACTGTCAACCATCACTCCTAGGTCTTTCTGCTGGACAGCTTTCCAGCCATTCACCTCCCATCATATAGTGGGGTTCTGTAGAGCTTTCCTACCCTCCAGTAGATCAATACTCATGCCTAACTTCGTGTTATTTGCAAGCTTGTTGAGGGTGCACTTGAGTCCTTCATCTGAATTGTTGTTACAGATATTACACAAGACTGATCCCAATATTGAGCCTTGGGAAACACCACTGGTGACTGGCTGCCAGCTGGATGTAACTCCATTCGCTACCATTCTCTGAACCCAGACATACAGACAGTTTTCTACTCAATGAACCACACAGCCATCAAGGTATTCACAGTATGGCACAGCTTCTATGGCTGTGCATGACTTGCAGTAGAAATATGGAATTCAGGAGAGAAGATCCTAAATGCAGATGACACATGCAGATGAATGAGCTGTTTTCGCTGTGTGAGTATTGACATAAAACAAGTTCTTTCTACTTATATCACATTTTCTTATGAAACATCAAACACAAAGACACAGACTAGCAGATATAAAACTTGAGAAGGCTTTTTAGCTTTCATGACACTGAAGCAGAGAGCTCCCTATAAAACCCCTTCCCTAAATTCCCATCTTAGTTTGAGTAAAGGTTAAGGTTGATCCAAAGTGCAAGAAGTCAGTGGAAAACTGCCCATTGACTTAAAAAGACATCAGATTAGGCCCATGATGATTAAAGGGTTTTCTACATTGTCTGAGCCTTTTAGATTAATTCATGAGAGAAAAGTTCAAAGATGAGTGCTTTTGAAACACACCCCAAAGTTTTGCATTTCAATAAAACAGTGAAGTGGTATCTCCCTATTTTAGAACAGTTGCTCTCTGAAACAGGGCCAAGCCATTTCATTAACTTTTGAATTATCAATTTAACAAAAGCATTTTATTTTTTTTTTGTACAAGGAAGCATATGCAGCAAACCTTGTGATATAATTTTTTTTTTCTTTTTCTTTAGGGCAACTTCTGATGATTAGGAAACAATTAGATGCCGAGCTAATTAAAGTAGCTTTTTATATATATAAAACAAACTTTATGTTCTGAAGTGGTTCCAATACATTCAAAGCACTGAAATTGGGCCTGAAAGGACTCACTCACATCTGCCTCTCAAGGTCTACTCTCCCTATAAACTCATGAATAATCATTGTCATCAGTTTACCACTGTAAGATTAGGGGCTCAGTATTACATTTCATTTAAACCTTATCCAGATGGCTGCCAAGAGATTTTCAGGCAAATGAACTATGAGGCATACTATCATCAAGAAACATTTTACTGTTTGTGCATACAAGTGTGTTCGAGCTCTCCAAAGTAACTTACAAAGCTGACAATTTTTTATTTTATTTTTTTTTGCTTTGGCATCTGTGAACTTAATCTTCATCATCAGTTCATTGATATAATTTTTCCAAAGGAAGAGGAATGTTGTCTATGACTTACCTTCCATAAGATATTTAATTTACTTGAATTTTCCAAGTCATTCAATTAAGAAGCTAAACAATAGAAGCAGGAGCCATGAAGTTATAGGTGCCTTTCTAGATGTGCAATGGATTTGCATAATTTGACATTGTTCAAAAATGCTACATCAGCATACCTGGAAAAAACACATGTTTTCTTTCTTTTAGTTTTTTGTGTTTCCCATTACCCAATGGGTAATATGTTGTAATATGTCTGCAGTAAAAGAATTCCCCATCATAAGAATATGGAGAGATTCCTTTTGCAGTGACTGACACAAAATCATCTATTTGCATGTATTTGATAGAGAGCAGTAGAGTTGAATACACAGCTGCCATTCCAGCAGGGTATCACATTATATCTAAATCGGAACCCCCTTGATTTCAGAATTATATACTGCATCTGACTTCTTTTTAAACAGTGTATGTGTGAATGCATATGATCTGCCTATTAATGCATTCTTTCATATAATGCTACAACTGCCAATGTACAAATGGTGTAAATTGTTCACTTTCATTTATGTAGCATTTTAAGTTGTATTTTAATGTACAGTTATGCTATATTTTAATTTTATATTGTATCTTGATATTAAATTATATTGCCAGTTCCAAGCCCACCTCAGAAAATATTTTGTTTATAAAGAACCAGTAATTTCAAGCCAATTATTTTTAATAAAATAATTTCTAATGGGAAAAAAATCACTTGCAGAAAAAATTGTTTCTGTCTTATTTTCTCAAATTTTTTTTTTTAAAAATAAGTTCCATTCATTCATTTTTCTTGATGTTTAGATTATTGTTTTTCTTTTAAAAGTCTGTATTATTTCTTTGCACTGGAAGTAGATCACATCTTAATTCAGAAAATAATGCCCTTTTTATCAATGCTAGCTAATTAATGTAAAAATTTTCCGGATTAAAATACTTCAGCTATTACATCCCACATCAATAATAGTACTATTTCATTCTGAAATGACTATGCTAAAAGAAATGTAAAAAGTGGCTTCAGTAAAAAAAAATCTTAGAAAAAATAAATGAAAATTCTGCAATTACATTGTTAATAATGTTCTCCCCAAAGTTCCTTTCATAAGGAATTTTGAAGCTACTGATTTTTCTTTTGAGGTGGAAGAAGTTTCTCATGAAAGCATCGATGCTTGATATTTACTGTGGCAAAGGCCATCATGAATCCCTTGTGATATCTATGACATTCAAACTTGAAATTATCTTGTACTTACTGTATTATTTTCTCTCCAAACATAGGTTGAAATTTTTTAAGTGATAGAGGGGACATAGAAACTTAACGTTAATGATGGCTGTGTACCTCAATCCCCCAGATAGTTTTGAAAATCTCAGCTGCAGATGTCAGATATGTTATTTTCTTATGAACTACTGTGGTAGCATTGCATTTGTACAGATAATGGAGTCTTTATCTGATCATCATCTTTCCACTCTGCTTGAACTCACGTACTAGTGATTTTCTGCAAGAAAAATGCATTCTTCCAATATATTTGAGATAGGATGTAGGGGCTGTGGCATACTCTTATGGCTACAGAAATCCCAAGTGTAAGAGTATAAAATCCTTGTTAGTATCCAGCCTTAAATCATAATTTCCGCTCTTGATGTCAAACAGAGAGGCACAGTCTGTGGGTGTGGAAGAAAGCACTTCCTGCAGTATGAAAAGAAATGGGAAACAGAACAGCAAGACCCTGAAAGAGCAGCACAGCAAATATCTACACGCTGAACCAACAGTCTCAATGCTAGGCGATGCATTCTACTCCCTGTTTAACTCAGAAAGATCCTAGGGTGATGAAGGGACTACAGAGTTACTACAGAGCAACAGCAACACTTGCCTCCTTTTAAAAATCAGAAATTTAAAGGACTGAAAAAGGTATATTTAAGGGTCTTACACTGTATGGTTTTGTTTGCCCCAGGGGAGAATGTCAGAACGGTATAATTTCAAGGAGACATGCTCAGCAACTTCTAAAAGTCCAACCCCTTTGCCAGTCCTTAAATTGACTTACCTTACCATGAAAGAAAGTGTCAGAGATGGAGAACCTGTAGGTTTTGCTTATTTTATTACAGTGTAAACTGTGAGAGCAACTCATATTTGTGCTATATGCAAGCACTAATAAAGAGGGGACCATACAATCATCTTTGCAGATCTTGTTATCTCTCAAAACCAAGAGTCACATTATTGCACCTAGAATGGAGACTGCTGCCTTAAGAAACTGACTTGATAGGATGGACTTCCCATTCTTCTTTCACATGCTATGTTATGTTAGGTTTTGTCCTATTACCAGAGTAGATAAACTAACAAAATCTTCACCTGTTTGTAGCTTTCTAAGGATAGTTATGGCTTGTGTCACTTAGTATTGTCTATTATTGAGCTCACTGTGGAAAAAATGTCATTCATGGTGACATTGCAAAAAATTGCAGAATCAATTTGAAGTGAAAGGAAAGCATGGCAATTGTAGAAACAGAGATTGAAATCAACTCTGCCATGAGTAATTTTAGTCACTCCCTTCCATTCAGACTGCAAATAGTACAATGGTATCGCTTCCTCATCAATTAAGGCATTAAATTTCACTACTGGCACTGCCTTTCATGCACTAGTTTGGTATTTCTAGTCCAATAGAACTGCCTTTGAGATCTTGAATGACTCTGTCCTTGCCTTCATTTCCAGCCTTGCCTCAAGTTTTGTGCCTTTCATGATCATGTTCATGATCATGATCATCAAGAACTTCTGCCTTCCCTTTGCTCTTTAAAGAATTATTTTCGTTTTCCAATTTTCTAGATTCAAGCCTGGTCAAGCAGGATTTTTTCTTTTCAATACCAGAATTTTAGTTTACTAATGTAAAAATCTTCTCTTGTCATCTCCGTGAGTCTCCTTGCATCCATATGAGCCCATAGATTCATCAGGATAGGTGTTGTGGGGGACAAATTTGAGTGCAACTGCAGGTGCTTGACGAGCAATTATAAACTATATTGTTAAATCCATTTTCAAATATGGTTCTTGGTTTCTAAAACTGGTAGAATACTTGAAAGGTAAGATGCAGCTTCTGACAGCATTGCTCATTTCTGTATATAGGTTGTTTAAATGACACTTCATTTCTGCTGGGCTGCACAGGAACAGATTGCTGTCCATCCTCATAAGCAGAGCACTGACAGGGCTTGACATTTCCTTTCATATGCTACAAGGTATAATGCTCAGTCATCCACCACTGGGGCTGTCTATGAAACTTGTTTCTTTTACAAATCTCTCTGGATATACACTGCATTAGGAGGGGCAGACTTTCTTCCTGCTCTGAGCTGTGAGGAGAGAACATCAACAATCTCAGAGCTCTGAAGTACTCTTCAGTCAGAAATAGCTGCAGCTTTCATGCTCAGCACCTCTCAGGACTAGAAATGTGCTCCTTGAATGTCAGGAGGGAAATGCTGTGCTAGCAACACATGCCTCAACATCAGTATTTGAAGGTGTTATCCTTCTTTTCATCACCTCAGCTTTTCATGCCTGCATTCATACTCTCCTTTATGCAATGGGGAATCCCTGCTAAGCACACTTAGTGAAATCCTGGGCAGTACATTTTCCTTGTGATTAGTTTGACTAATAAACAGCTTCTCAGTAATATATTGATGTAAAGAAAATAAATATCTGACATTTACACAACAACCTGCATCCTTAAATATTTTCTTAGAGTTATATAATGGGGAGGAATAGGTGTCTCTTATGAACTCACACTGTGAAATGAAGCCCTGCTACACTAAGACGCACAGACTCAGCAGAGTGGAGCTCACCTTGGCTCCACTTTTCAGGACGGACACAATTCTTGGTAGGAGTTCATCACTTTTTCTGTCAGAATCTGTAGACATTTGTTCTCATTCTCCTGGATAGTATTCAAAATGGGGAAATCCCAAATAGCTTTTGGCAAAACTTACTTGGTTTAATTGTGAAGAAAATCTACTCTGGAGGAAAAAGCCACATATTGATGCAGCTCCTGATAAACAAGTCCTTGAATTTCTGGCTGTCAAGCCTCAAAACTGTATCTTATTGCCATATCTTTTTTCTAGGCATCTGCTCTTCGCCACTGCTGGAGATGGAAACAGGGATAAATGCTCAATTTGATGCAGTAGAACTTCTTGTCTGAAGTTAGCATTCATCTATTCTACCCCATGTAAATATATTCTCATCCAAAATTCAGATGTCAATTTATAGTGGAGTCATAAAATCAGAGAAGTCATAGAGCCCTCTAGGTGGTTTTAAGAAATTTCTTGGAAGAGAGTTAGGGGATAGGCAATTACTCCATTTTACTAGCTCAGGAAAACTGGTGAAGAATGGATGAGTCTTGGGCTGCTGATTCTACCCTGCCTTTTCCTTGCAAAACCATGCTGTTTTCTATGAGAAAGGAGGAAGGGAGGGTATGCTAGCCCAGACCCTCCTTTTTATCATTAGATGGAGATACTTGCAAATCTCAACATTCACCTTTTCCACCAGTATCATCACCCCCGTCAGGAAATGTGATAGTTAGTTATCCTCTTGCACAGTTCAGTTTGTACTGCTTATCTATGTCCAGCAAGTGCTGGCTGCAGTTGGCATCCTGAAGGACAGCTAGGTGTGCAGTCACTGATTACCAGATAGTGCACTGTTTGGTATGCTGATGCACAGAGAGAAACAGCAGCTCTGCAGGTGCTCTGTCTCTCTCCTTGTTGCCAAACATGAGGCAACTGACTAGGGGTAAAAGACCTGTCAGTTAAACAGACAAATTAAATTTGTAACAAAAGAATGTCTTCAGGCAGTTGTTTAGACATATCACTAAGATACCACAGATTTACTTTGTCCTGCACTGCAAATGGCAGAGGAAATTAGGCAGCTGTACCCTCATTGGTGAGTTTATTACCTAACGCCTGGAAGTGAATATTGAAGATGCTAGTGTTGCCAAGCAACTACCTGAGGATGACAATGGTCAAAGCACATACGAGGAGTCTGCTACAGTATTGTACAGTGAAGGTTGGCTCCATTTATTGTTATGTGCCACAGTGTATAATTCACAGGGTGGCTGGTTCTGTCTTGTACATAGTTCTTTTGTTGTCATGAGATGTTTCTGACTGACAGTGAAGGTAAACTGGAGTGAAGTGGAGATGCAATTCTCTGAACCAACACAATGAACATAAAAAGGAGATTTCCTTGCAGTCAAACCTGGTCTGACCTTCAAAGTGTCCTAGATGCAGGATGGACTCCAGAGGTTCTACAAGTACTAGTGGAGGTATGAGGAGGTTCACCACACCTAGGGACAATCTCTGCCTTTGAGCACAGCTGGTAGGAGATGCTATATGTTCGTATATGTCCCTTACCCTTTAGAACTCAATCTTTGTCAGGAAGTAAATGGTTAACCAGGAATAGCTCCTGATCCATGAATGACTCCTGATCTAATGAATTGTGGTTGGGTATCCTTTGTGAGACTGCTGGTTGGCTCTGGACAGCCAGGGCTGTTCAGTTAGTATATGTGACTGCTCTCCAGTGTCCAGGAATGCTCCCTGAGGCAGTACAGGAGAGTCCACGGCACTGCTTCCTCTGTATTTCTATTCTAGCTTTTCATCTGTAGAGTGGTAGAACCCCAAATCATCTTGTGTCCTTCTCAGATGTCTGTTACATCCTAACAATTTCCAGCTTGGCTGAGCAGTACCACTATCTTTGAAGTCACTTTGCTTAATACCTTGTCAAACACAGCAAGAGTGTACTACCCCAGCAGAGACCATGCATGAGCCCTCATGCAGCTCTTTTCTAAACATGAGGGTCTTGCACTCTCCATGCAATAATGAATCTCATGACCTGGGTAAAGTTATTTAATATCCGATCCCAAATAGATATATCATCAGCATGCTTGTAGTATTCATTATTCAACAGATAGTACTGTTGAAGATATAATCTTTGTATTGTAGTAGCCTTTGGAGGTCTCAGCTGAGGCAGTATACAAATACAATGTGAAAGACAACTTCTTTCCAAAGACTTGACATTGTAAGCAGAAAAGCATCATTGCAGAGTGATTTGCTCCAGATCTCACAGGGGAGTAGTATAAAAGCAGTACCTCCCACCTATTTGTGAAACTGCAGAAATAACAAAGTTGATGTTGGAATCTTTACATGTATGAATAATAGCATACAGCAAAAAACAGTGTTTGCTTTATGAAAGAGTATTTACTGTATCCCTGAGAAGACTGATAAAGAACAGTTGTGTGGTGGTTTAAACGCTAGGGGGCGCAACAGTGATGAAAGACTGAATAGAGATGCAACAGCAAACACAGGTTTATTTTCTGTGGGTTTCTATAGAACAATAGAATCGCACCAGGCACTAAACAGATACACACCATGACCCGACAATATTCCACAAAAATAAAAAAGCCCACAATGACAAACTGCTCCTCCAAGCAGACTGGTGAGCTGGTGACCAGAGAGAAGGAAGGGAAAGCTGTCTCGAAGATAGTATCTCCTGGCCCTTGGAGCCTCTGAAAGACAAAAACTGTGAGAAGCACCCTCCCCCCGGGAACCCAAGGGGAAAAAAATACCACACTGTTGCAGCTGGGTGGTATTCTGTTGCCACTGTCGGTGCTCTGGTGCTACTGCAGGGTGAAGGGAATTGGAAAGGACCAGAAGGAGTGACAGTCGATGTTATCTGCACCACGACAAGCCGGGCAAAGGGGACAGGACTTCTGGGGTTCTAGCTTTTATGTGCTGGCAATCCCACGAGATTTCAAGGTCCTGTTTTCGTCCAGGCTGTCCTCTCATTGGGTGGTTGTGCTCAGCACCGCCGCTTTCCAAGATTTCAGCACTCTGAGCTGAATTCCTGCGAAAAAGCCATGTGCCCTGGACCTGGGGCCTGGCAGCCACCATTGCCACTGGCCGCGGGGGGCTCCCAGGGCTAGCGGCACTACCCATGGGGCCCCTGCCTCTTGTAGGGACCCACCACAGGTGGTGGGGGCGCGAGACCACCACCCCCAGTGCGGGGGCTGTCCGTGGGGCCAGCCGCTGCTGCATGTTTCCTGGCAGTGCGGGCAGGGGCTGCAGGGCTGCGGCCACTCCCAGCGGGGCTCTTGTCAACCGGAGCCGGCTGCCAGCATCACCATGTGGCATGAGGATGGGGGCTGGCTGTCCCGCTCTGCTCTGCCACAGGGGATGAGCCAGCTCCATCCCTGCACCGCCCTGCCACTGCTGCCCTGCCATGTGAACCAGGCAGCGGGAGGATGGGGAAATGACAAGAGCCTAGACCCATCCACCCTCCCCCACCCCGCCGTGCAGACCAGGCAACAGGAGTGGTCCTGCCAAGCTGCTGAGAGGACGAGCAGGAGAAACCCCACAGACACTTTGGTATGTGGGGAAAGGGAACAGCTCACTGCCCGCTGCGCCCCTGGTTCCCGCTGGGTAGGACTCTGCAACCAAATGGCTGCCTAGCAGTGGCAAGAAGCAGCAGGTGCATGGGGCCAGGGGCTCACCTGGGGGAGGGAACTGGCACCGTGGGAAACCATGGAAAGGAGCCTAGTCCCTAACCAGTCCTGCCGAGCCCAAGCTCCTTGGAGCTGGGATCAGCCAACCCCACTCTGTTCTCTGCTCCCAGGAATTTTGGGAAAAAAAAATAAACAAAATGATTTTAATGCTTTAACAGAAAAAACACTTCCCCCCACCCTCAGAAAAAAGAAAACTTCAACTTCAAACCCTCTACAAGTTGTCCACAGGATAGATATAGGTAAAAACATCAATTAAAGCAGATGCATTAATGGGACTTCAATGAATACGCTATAAATATGTTTTTTTATAAAGACCTACTTCATAAAAACCTGCTTTGAGGTGAAACTGATAAAGTAGTTTTCATATTGGTTATACACACTGATGCTTCTAAATAAAGTAGCATTAAAACTTTTTTCCCCTGAAAATTGAAGATATCATGAAACCAAACTGTTTCATAAATTTGTGTGTGTTTTGCCAAACGGCACATACTAGAAAATGCATTANTGATTTGCTCCAGATCTCACAGGGGAGTAGTATAAAAGCAGTACCTCCCACCTATTTGTGAAACTGCAGAAATAACAAAGTTGATGTTGGAATCTTTACATGTATGAATAATAGCATACAGCAAAAAACAGTGTTTGCTTTATGAAAGAGTATTTACTGTATCCCTGAGAAGACTGATAAAGAACAGTTGTGTGGTGGTTTAAACGCTAGGGGGCGCAACAGTGATGAAAGACTGAATAGAGATGCAACAGCAAACACAGGTTTATTTTCTGTGGGTTTCTATAGAACAATAGAATCGCACCAGGCACTAAACAGATACACACCATGACCCGACAATATTCCACAAAAATAAAAAAGCCCACAATGACAAACTGCTCCTCCAAGCAGACTGGTGAGCTGGTGACCAGAGAGAAGGAAGGGAAAGCTGTCTCGAAGATAGTATCTCCTGGCCCTTGGAGCCTCTGAAAGACAAAAACTGTGAGAAGCACCCTCCCCCCGGGAACCCAAGGGGAAAAAAATACCACACTGTTGCAGCTGGGTGGTATTCTGTTGCCACTGTCGGTGCTCTGGTGCTACTGCAGGGTGAAGGGAATTGGAAAGGACCAGAAGGAGTGACAGTCGATGTTATCTGCACCACGACAAGCCGGGCAAAGGGGACAGGACTTCTGGGGTTCTAGCTTTTATGTGCTGGCAATCCCACGAGATTTCAAGGTCCTGTTTTCGTCCAGGCTGTCCTCTCATTGGGTGGTTGTGCTCAGCACCGCCGCTTTCCAAGATTTCAGCACTCTGAGCTGAATTCCTGCGAAAAAGCCATGTGCCCTGGACCTGGGGCCTGGCAGCCACCATTGCCACTGGCCGCGGGGGGCTCCCAGGGCTAGCGGCACTACCCATGGGGCCCCTGCCTCTTGTAGGGACCCACCACAGGTGGTGGGGGCGCGAGACCACCACCCCCAGTGCGGGGGCTGTCCGTGGGGCCAGCCGCTGCTGCATGTTTCCTGGCAGTGCGGGCAGGGGCTGCAGGGCTGCGGCCACTCCCAGCGGGGCTCTTGTCAACCGGAGCCGGCTGCCAGCATCACCATGTGGCATGAGGATGGGGGCTGGCTGTCCCGCTCTGCTCTGCCACAGGGGATGAGCCAGCTCCATCCCTGCACCGCCCTGCCACTGCTGCCCTGCCATGTGAACCAGGCAGCGGGAGGATGGGGAAATGACACCGGAGCCGGCTGCCAGCATCACCATGTGGCATGAGGATGGGGGCTGGCTGTCCCGCTCTGCTCTGCCACAGGGGATGAGCCAGCTCCATCCCTGCACCGCCCTGCCACTGCTGCCCTGCCATGTGAACCAGGCAGCGGGAGGATGGGGAAATGACAAGAGCCTAGACCCATCCACCCTCCCCCACCCCGCCGTGCAGACCAGGCAACAGGAGTGGTCCTGCCAAGCTGCTGAGAGGACGAGCAGGAGAAACCCCACAGACACTTTGGTATGTGGGGAAAGGGAACAGCTCACTGCCCGCTGCGCCCCTGGTTCCCGCTGGGTAGGACTCTGCAACCAAATGGCTGCCTAGCAGTGGCAAGAAGCAGCAGGTGCATGGGGCCAGGGGCTCACCTGGGGGAGGGAACTGGCACCGNACCAGGCAACAGGAGTGGTCCTGCCAAGCTGCTGAGAGGACGAGCAGGAGAAACCCCACAGACACTTTGGTATGTGGGGAAAGGGAACAGCTCACTGCCCGCTGCGCCCCTGGTTCCCGCTGGGTAGGACTCTGCAACCAAATGGCTGCCTAGCAGTGGCAAGAAGCAGCAGGTGCATGGGGCCAGGGGCTCACCTGGGGGAGGGAACTGGCACCGTGGGAAACCATGGAAAGGAGCCTAGTCCCTAACCAGTCCTGCCGAGCCCAAGCTCCTTGGAGCTGGGATCAGCCAACCCCACTCTGTTCTCTGCTCCCAGGAATTTTGGGAAAAAAAAATAAACAAAATGATTTTAATGCTTTAACAGAAAAAACACTTCCCCCCACCCTCAGAAAAAAGAAAACTTCAACTTCAAACCCTCTACAAGTTGTCCACAGGATAGATATAGGTAAAAACATCAATTAAAGCAGATGCATTAATGGGACTTCAATGAATACGCTATAAATATGTTTTTTTATAAAGACCTACTTCATAAAAACCTGCTTTGAGGTGAAACTGATAAAGTAGTTTTCATATTGGTTATACACACTGATGCTTCTAAATAAAGTAGCATTAAAACTTTTTTCCCCTGAAAATTGAAGATATCATGAAACCAAACTGTTTCATAAATTTGTGTGTGTTTTGCCAAACGGCACATACTAGAAAATGCATTAGAAAATCATCAACATACTTATCAATTTGTAAATCAAATGTCTCAATTTTCCTTTATAAAATGTTTTTAATAGTGGTTTAAAAAACCTTAAAATTGTCTTGAATTTTTTTTAACTGAAATGCAGAGCTAAATGAAAAGATGACATAATTTTTCTCAAATTTCTGCTTTTTTGAAAAAAACCTTGTTGCTGACTCTAAATGTACTGCATTTTTATCTCTTTGCATTTTATAGGACATTCTTTGCAGAATTACTCTTCATATTTTGAGGCAGAATCTCAAGAGTCTCAAATTCAGTGAATGTCAATAGTTGTCTGAGTACTTTACTGTCTTGGTTCATAAAGATATCTCTAGTGAGGACAGAATATAAGCATATGTTTCAAGTAGGGGGCATGTTTTGAAAAGCTTTCCTGAGCTGATCCAAGTCCAAGCAATGTATTGTCATTTGGCATTATAGCTTGTATCTCTGATGAAATTCTAATTCATATAGTCACAGAAAATTGTATTTCTCCCCTTTTGTTCTATCAAATTATATGATGGCTTTTTCCTTGTGCTCACAACTGTGGCATCTTCCAAGTGAAATCCTGGTGTTGGATTGGAAAGAGAACAGTGAGTTTGTCCAGAGTCATCTAAGGTCAAAATGTGAACTTTACATAATCAGGGACATTTGGATCCATCTCTGATGTTTGAACAGCACTGAAGGTGCTCTTTGACTCATGAAACTACTTTATAAGATAGCAATGAATCTGTTAATAAAATCACAAAATATAGCCTGGAAGCAAACTCTTATTCCTCTGGATAACAAGTCCTTCGAAGTTTATAAACTGGCAGCAACTCATCTGGCATGTAGCATCATTGGCAGGAGCCTGGATATGCACATTAGACATAAAAAAATGTCAATGTCACTCTGTTGGCATGGAATGGTAATAAAAATTTGCCACTTTGTTCAATCTTAGACATGGTTTTCTTTATTTATTTATTATTTTTTTCCTAGTTTGGAATACAGCAAAGTCAACTGACTGCCTATGGAAATAAATAGCAATACATGTATTTCACAATCAAATGGAGGTCCAAGACAAACCTCCTACAACAAACGCATTTAACTTCAAGTTGTTCAGTTGCCTTTCAGGTAACTAGTTACACTTAAAGAAAGCATTTATTTGGAAAATGGACAAAGAAACAAATGCTTCAGTAGCATTTTTGTCTAAGCTGTAGAGAATGCTACCAGCAAAACAACAGGCATCAACTTTTCCTTGCATCTCCTGTTAATTTACTGTCCTTTCACATAGTTGTCTCCCCTGGCTGATGGGTTTACATCTGGGTGTATGATACCCTATATTAAGAGAAACATGGAGGAAAAGAGAAAAGGATTTCTCCAGAAATCTTTTCCAGAGATCCTCAGTGCATGAAAATAGCCAGATATTCTTAGCATGGAGTTGTCATAATGTAATGAAACTGCATCCACCACATAATTTAGGATTGTCTGTCCTTACTGCAGTGTTTCATTACAGTCAATGGCAATGAGCATAGTCTGAGAACTAAAGACCTCTTCTGAAAATTTCTTCAAGCTGTGACAGAACTTGCTCACTTGTTTAATTTAGATTTGTCCTATCCTGTCAGTCAAGGTCCCTGTGTGCATTCACAGCCAAGGGATAAACATTAGACTGAGAGTGAAATGGGGCACATTAGGCAGTGACTTCTGGCTTTTCAGATGAAGTCTCACAGGCTACTCTCTTCTTTACCATTGCACAGAGTAGTCTTTTTATACCAGTAGCAGTTGTTTTGCTGAGATTGACATTATGCAATGCTGAATGAAGGTATTTCCATCAGTGTATAAAATGGACTTATGTCAACACCTGTTGGCTCCAAATGACTGCAAAGCAGCAGCAAAGCAGAGCCTTTTCCCTTTCAGTACCTCAGCTACTTGGTCACCCTTCTTGACTCTTCCACTTAGTCCATTCAATACAATTTGGGAAACAGTTATTTCAGAACATAGTTTTCTTTCTTTTTTTTTCTTTCTGTAAAGCTATGCAGTGAGGTTGAGTTAAAAAAAGAAAGCAGCTGTGAGCCTGTATTATTTAATACTGTAAATTGTTTTCAGATACAGTTTGTATCACTGGCTTTGAGCATATAAGGAAAATGTAATAAAACATCCCCCCATATCCCCTCTTCACCTGTGCTAGGATACAGAGTAAAGACTTCCAGAGTGGCTGAAAATTAGCCATTATAACTGCTTTCAATAAGGATATTTCTACATTTAAATATTTTTTTATGGAGGAAGTGATTTCAGAAAGAAGTAAATCTCCTCTTCTGAATACCTGCACTTCAAATATCACAAAATCATAGAATGATTTGGATTGAAAGAGACCATAGAAGTCATTGAGTTCCAACCCCTGAATATGGTCTAGAGGTCTTGGGAAGTTGTATATATTTCTGCAAAATCGTTATCTACCTTTTCTAGGATAATTCTGTTTTGCCAAGAGCTCCTATGATGGACCACTTCTTTGAAAAAGAAATCATGAGGCATCATAGGGGAAGATGCAACTCAGTGACAAAATGTGATGTGAAGTCATAAAAATGACAGTACTGTGAGAAAAATGGCTGTATTTCCTTATGAAGATGTCTGGGTTATCTGAGAAGATATTTTGGATTTTCAGGTAATTTTTAAGAGGGCATTTGAATATTTGCTATTCATCAGGGCATTTAATTTTTGAACTGGAAAAAAATGAATGTGGATTCACATAGTTCACTTCTGTATTAAAAGTGGAAAGATGATCAAATCATCCAGTTTCTGCTGACACAGCTGAAGCAATGTTAACACAGCTGGAAATTTTTTTCTGAAATTCTTTACTGTGAAAAGGCTGCAGACATGCTAACACTAATATCTCAGAATTTAACACTCTCAGGCTTTTGGGAAATGCACTTTAAACATAAAATTAGATCTGTATGGAGGTTCAAAACTAAGACATGTGTTTTTCAGTCTTAA
This sequence comes from Serilophus lunatus, assembly GCA_013399895.1. NCBI lineage: Eukaryota > Metazoa > Chordata > Aves > Passeriformes > Eurylaimidae > Serilophus > Serilophus lunatus. The sequence goes on from VXBA01003172.1 coordinate 56,787, forward strand.
CTAATATCCAATTTAAAGTCATTATAGATGAGGTAAATCTAAATATAATGAGTAAAATGCAGTGCATTATGGGTAAGATATATTTAAAAGACACACAAATGAAAAAAAATGGAAAGCTGTACCAAGAAAATAAATGTTCTTCTAAGCATTTTCCATGTCCACAGGTTAACTCTGCTATTCATATTTTCATTCATTAAAGATTTTTATACCATCACTTACCAGGTTATAACTAGCTTTCTGCATGTATTAACTTTTCCTCAGCTATCAGAATCTTGATGAACCATGCAATCTGTATTACAGTTACTTCACATCTGGCTTTGCTGAAGTTTTAACAGTGTTAGTACATACTTGTTTCTGTTACATAATCTATCTATCTTCTACCAATTATAGATTTTCTACTAGGAGTTTGAGAATAAGTATAGCTTTAAAAGTTTTTTGAGAAATGGTCTGCAAAGATTGCTCAACATAGAAAATATTTATAACAAATGAGAGAATGCTTATTTCTGGCTGAGAAAAATACTGTGATGTGGAAAAGAAAAGTGACTTGTCTTAAATTTAAGATCAACTTTATCCCCTTAGCTCGAGCCTTTAATCTGTAGAAAAGCCTGGGGACTTACGAATGTTAACAGACCTGAATTTTTTATTTTCCCTTCTTTCCTTTTACTTGTGCATTTTCCACCTGTGTGTCCCCTAAGAACCTGAGAGCAATGATTGAAAGGAAAGATTTATTTTATATGTCTCTATTCTGCCACACAGACAGCAACACAGTTAAAGTCAAGGTGATGGCTAATGGTTTAACTGAAAGTAAAGTTTTGAAATTCAATGGCACCGAGTTTGCAGCAGATAACAATATCTGGAAATGCACAAATTTTTACATGAGCACTATGACTCGATGGTCTTTGTCGGTCCCTTACCCCTCAGAAGACTCAATGATTCTCTGAATAATATTGATACTATTTTCTCATTAACCTATGTTAGAGTTAGTTATGTCTTGAGGGGTGAACCATATCATTTGATGTTCAAAATTCCTACAGAAATTTCCTGTTGTCAATAACTTTGCTAAAGATATTGGTTCTAGAGGTTAATGTTTTACAGTATATGCATTTACAATTTCTGTATGTGCTAAATAGTCTTTATTGAAAAAAATTAACTTTTGGCTAGTGGTTCACACATTTTTTCTGGTATGTGAATTTTGATTTTAATTTTCTAGAGAAGAAAGGAACTCAACAAAGTGTTCATGAGACTTATACCCTAATTACTGGGCTGTTGTGAAAACATTTATTATGTAAATAATTTTCCTCTAGTACCCACATTTAAAGACTTTTGAGATTATTTAGAAGCGGGGTGTTTTTTTTTCCAAGAGAGGACATCAGGTTCTGCATCCTAATTTAGTTGAGCAGTTTGAGCTTTAATGAAAAGGTGAGATTTAAAATACCTCTGTGCTTAGCATTTCCTATTAAAACAGCTTCCAATCCAGTAACTTCTTTTTTCAGTCATTCTTCTCAAGAAGTGTGCTCATGTAGAGAGCTTATGTCCTAACACATGGATTCTAAACTAAATGTTTTACCTAGGATTTATGTTTTGTAACATCCAACCTGTTAGCACTCACATTCCTTTATGAACCTGGTCCAAAAGAGGTCATTTGGCTGCTTGTTCCTGCAATTTCACTGGAATAAATAAGAAAGTATCCCACTAAGTTCAATAGACTTATGGTGGTATGACAGTGTTATCAATAGTGTTGGATTAGGTCTTTCATAATAAGTTTAATTAGCACCTGATTGATCTAGGAAAAAAATTTAATAACTAATAAATATCAGAGAGAAATACTGTAGGAATGTAAATGCACTAGAAATATATTTATTAGAAAACAAACAGGAAAACATAAATTAGGGGAGGAAAAGAATAAAATAATTCATCAATGTAAAGACAGTAATGAAGAAGTGCATATAAAAGTCAAGAACAGTATTTTTTTCTGAAATGTATTTTCTGAGAAGATTAAAAAAAAGCCTTTCTTATGTCTTATTTGCTTACTTGAATCATCCTAAACAATTGCAGGCTTCCTCCACTAAAACCTCGCTTAAAGAAGCACCTACAAGCTTCAGTTTGTAGTTTTTCATGACAACACAATAGATGTATGGGGGAAATGCCTATTTTGTTATTCAGACAAAACCAAGCACTTGCCAGGTAGCTCTTTTGCATATAGATTAAGATTGGGTGAATAAGGATTTGTAATTTCATTCCCTTCATATCGCCACTTCCTCCCCTTCCCTAGCTTATAAATTGCAGCAGAAAAAAAAAATAAAATTAATTGCTCATTTTACCATGTTTGACTATGACTTTAGATTAAGCGAGTATCCATAAAACCAAAGAAAACAAATATTTGAAGAATCAAGAACCCTATGTGACATGAACATAAAATGAGAGATTGTTTTCAAACTGAATATATGAAATATATCCCTCTTCCAAAATACATATTTCCTAAATTTATCACTAAATTGAAAAGAGATGGGGAAAAGGAAAAGGAAGAGGAATGGAAAGGGGGAAGGAACAAAGAAAAGCGAGGGCAAAAATATTTTCCTAGTCAAACCAGAATAGAAGCTGACAGGACTTTTCTCTTACAGCCTCAAGGATGTTGCTTTTGCAATTATGTTTGGAAGTGGAAGAGATAATTACATTTTCAACTTTGAACCCTTGCCATTCATTTCTGTGCTGTGACCTCAGTAGTCTGTTTGATTGCCAGCCTGTTGAGGTACCAAGAGCAAAACAGTGGGAAATGACACAGCAGAAATCAGATTGCATGAGTCATTTTTTTTTAATTTCCTTTATGTTCCTTATATAATTCTGATGGCAGCTGAGCTAAAGTTAATGAACAGTAGTAAAAGCATCTGCTGAAGCTGTGTCAGTAGATTCACCTCTATGTTCACAAATGCAGCACTGCAAAATTTATCCAAGGTCTCTTTGAAATTTTTAAATGAGGTGAAATGTATCAGAATTCTACAGCTCAGGAAGGAATCATATAGTATTGTTGCACCGTAAATAAATGGTGACATTTCCTCAGTAGCAACTACAATAGTGGCGGGCAAAAAAATTTTGAAATTCAGGGGATTTTCAACCCCATTAGACTACTATAAATGTTTTACAAGGTTAAGTAATGTGAGCAACTAAAGCACTGTGAAATGTCCACTGTACCTTTTACCCAGATTACTAAAGGAAAGTATCACCCAGACTTTCCAAAGTAAAAGAGAAAAGCCCCATCGGATTAGTTTCTGGGCTTTGCAGCAGGAGGCATTGCTTGTATGTAATTGCTCAGTTTCATTATTCATGGGCTAAGAGCAAAGTGCTCAGGCAAAAGAAAGTGGCAAGGGCTGGGGCACTACAAGGAAGATATTTAAGATTTGGTTTGATAAAATATTTTATAATAAATTTTGAAAAATTAATTTCCTGGAAGAAGAAATACTGAGCATCTACTTAATTTGTGTGTGTTGGTATTGTCATGAGCAATCCATGTAAAGACTATGGGGGACCAATTGCTTTCTCAGGGGAATCACATGAGAAATGATAGAAGTGTTTTTGTTTCTGCTTTAATTGCAGGGGCTGATCTTTGAAATTAAGAAGTGAAACTTCTCGAATAGGTTGAATTCCCACAAGTGGTTCACTGGAGTGATCTTTCTCCTTCATACTGATGGGAACACTGGTACCAGCACAGTAGCAGGATGCTGACCCATGGATTGGGAGCTTCTTGACTATTCTGAGGTGTGTTCGTCAAGTTCCTTATATGTAAATCCTTAAATAAGATACTTGAATCTAGTTACTCTTTCTTGCCCTCAGCTGACTTAGGGAACTCGTATTCTGAATACTTTGGCTTGGGAAAGCTGCTGATCCACATTTGCCTTGATTGTTCAGTCTGACTAATAAAGGAAATTAAAAGTGAGAGACTAAGAGCAGATTCAATAAAGATTTGGCTGCATGAAATCAGGTGTAGGTCTATCACCAGTGTCTGTGCTATAACACTGTGACCTTGTGTCCTCCCTTCAGTTGCTACATACCCCTGAAGGAGATTGGAAGTCATATACACCCCCTTTTGCCATCTGCTGGCTGTCCATAGCTCTCTTGAGCCTATGCCCAGAAGCACGTCAAGTTTGAGACAAGACATATTAATCATATTCAAATTCACCACAGTCCAGAAACCAGATTTATCTATTTCTCCACTAAGGCCTGACTACAGGCATATCAAATTGGATTTCACTGAAAAGAAGCCAAATATTTTGACCAAGTTTTAAATATTTCTCTTCACACTTGAGTAAAAAATGCAGAGACATTTCCATCTTGGAGAATGTTTTAACCTACTAGGGAAGTAGAGGAGATTGAGACAGAATCTAGCCAATGTACCTTCTCACTGCTCTCATTAGGTCAAAGAGTTACGTGACTTCAAGAATGCTAACTCACCACCCTCTATTAGAAGACAGTCATCACGCGTTTAACCAGCTGACCATATTGCTTATTGTTTGCATTAGCAATCTAAAAGGATGAGCCAGGCCAGCATTAGACAGGTTCTCTGATCCAAGAGATTAGTTTAGATTGCTAGAGTAACAAAAGAGGCAAAACTTCAGGAAAAAGAGGGATTGGGAATAGCTCTGGTCTGTATCGAATGGTATCACATGGCAACTCTTGCTATCACTACCTTACTTGTCCCTCAGCACTGGCCCGCTCTGAGAAAATCAAAAATAAAGGAATATTGTCACTATTCAGGCTCAAAAAAAAAAAAAAAAAATAGAAGAAACCATTCCCATTCTGCTTCTTTTAGGATAAGTCATAGGGTCACATGCTCTTTGCTTTAGTGATTTCTGTACAGGTGTAGGCGCTTGAAGAGGGCCTTGTTTAGGAGACTACTCTATTTCCAGAATTTTCCTAGTAATAGTTGCAGGCAATACCCTATTCAGCTTTGGGAATTGGCCTCGGAGAAAATGGAGATTATCTCTGAAGATTATTTGGAAGACTTTTATGATGTACCTTATTCTTCTTAAACACTGTAAGAAGCTGAGGAATCTGACTGAATGCTCTGGATTTTAGCTCCAGGAAGGCAAAAGGTTTTCTCTGTCAAGCACATGCATACCAGCTTGGATCCTGTCTCAGATTTCTATTTTATTTATAAATATCACAAAAGTAAATAAAAGCTGTGCATCCTCTAGAATACAAATTACCAGTACTCTTACTGCCTTAAGACTGACAGCTGAAGAAAATAAACAGTTGTATCCTTATCATGATCATGACTACATGGATCTCTGGAGTGAATATAACTTTTGCAGATGAAAAGAAAATAGTAATAGGTGTGCAATGCAGATATCTGCTGGTTAGCAGAATGATGGGGCTCATAAGACTATTCTGTGGGTCGGTAAAGATGGGATCACATTGCCTTTTAATTCTCATGGGAAGTGCAGCTGACTTCCAGCACAGGTCATACCGGCTCAAATGTGCACTGTGGCTTACGTTTGCTGTAGCTGGAGGGTTGTTACACGAGAGGAGACAGAAGACAATCAAGGAGTTATGGCTCCATTGCTGCAGAGGACAGGGACCTCCAGCTCTATGGTCTGCATGCTGCTAATTCTTGTAAACGAAGTGTATCATGCACTAGCCTGGAAATTCTAATGCTGATGACATTTTTTTGTCTAAAGTTTAAAAGGAGTTGGGATTAGTTTGCAACTTCCTCCAACATTCAGATTCTTAATGTAAAGGAACCATTGTTCCCGAGAAAACTGGAACAAACTAGCATTTATCAAAACATGGCAACACTAAATAAAGGATTGTTACTTGTAATTTTATATCCCTTTCATCTAGAATTTTCATGATAGCACTGAGTTATAGATGTTTAACAGATACATTGATACTCAGAGGTTGAGCAACTGGATTATTTTCATAGAGGGAATGACTGCATAGCCAGTGATGAAAAGGTGCCAGAAATTCTGATATTGTACACTTCTAAATACTTGTAGATCATTCAGAAGACTCTGACAAATATTTGCCTTCCTGAGTGCTGAGACATACTACCACTTCCTTAAAGCAATGCCTCGTTACCCACTCAGTGTGATACGACCATGAAGGGCATGAGGAGGACACGAGGTCTATTTCCCCATATTAGTCACTCTGAGTGATATCTGTTAGGATAGGCTATTTTTCAGCAGTATGATGTCCTTAAAGACCTCTAATATTGGAGTTCCTATGGTCTCCATCTATAAAACCTTTCCAATGATTTTCTATTCCTAAATTTTTCAGTACTTTTCATAAAGCCTGACCCACATGTTTCTTGTAATTTAAAATTGCTGCTTTTCATCCTATGCTTTGTGACCGTGATAACCAGATACTCCTCCTCATTCTTTCATAACAACCTTTCACACACTTGAAAATTGTTACCATGCTCCTCTATCTGCTCTTCTTTACAACCCTTTGATCTCAGGGTCCCATTTCCTTGACTTGTGACTGTTATTGTGTCTCTGCAACACTTCTCTGGCTAGTTTGCAACTTTCTTGAAGGTTATTGCCTGAAACCAAACCTGAGGGGAGACCTGACCACCACCTGCATCTCATAATAAACCCATCTGGCTTCAGGATTGTTGCCTCACTAGTTGTTTCTTATCTTTGGTTCCCGTGGCTGATACATTCTATCCAAGAGTTTGCCCGTGAATTTGTAGAATCATAAAAATACAGAATGGTTTGGATTAAAAATGACCTTAAAGACTATCTGGTTCCAACCTCTCCACCATGTGCAGGAGCATCTTCCGCCAGACCAGGCTGCTCAGAGCCCCTCAGGTCCTGCCTGGTCTTGAATGCTTCCAGGGATGGGGCATCCACTTCTGTGTGTAGCATGTTCCAGTGCCTCACCACCCTCTGAGTAAAGAATTTCTTACCAATATCTGATCTATGTCTCTCAGCTTAAAGCCTTTCTTCCTCATCCTATCACTACATAACCCTAAAAAGACCCTCTCTGGCTTCTTGAAAGCTCCCTTCAGAGGCTAAAAGGCTGCCATAAGTTTTCCCCTAAGCCTTCTGTTCTCCCAGATGAACAACCCCGACTGTCTCATCCTGTCTTCACAGGAGGGGTGTTCCAGCCCTCTAGTAATTTTTGTGGCCTTGCTCTGGAACACATCCATGTCTATGTCCTCTGGTCCACGTCCTTCTTATGTTGAGGGCCCTGGAGCTGGACACAGTGCTGCAGGTAGGGTCATTTGTTGCATTTGTTACATTTGCCTCTATTGGATTTCATCTCGCTTTTTTCAGCCTATTCTCCTAACCTGTCAAGAAGATTTTTGAATTTGAATACTACCCTCCAATTTATTCACAGTACTTCCTAGCTTCCTGTCAACTGCAAATTTAATAAATGTATGTTCCATTCCAAACTCAGGCCATACTGCATGCACTTTTATAAGCTTTGAGAAGACCAAAAGAAATCAGCAGGCAATTTGACAAAAGCCTGTGTTCCTATGTATTGCTCGACTACAAAAAATGTTTACTTTGTTTTTTCTAAATATATCTGAGACTTCCTTGGTTTTGGTACTCTTTTTAAAAGTCCCAGTGTTTTTAACCCTGCTTCATTTTTCTGAATAAATTTTTAAATATGAACCATTTGTATTAATGATTTTTAAAAGTTTGTTGTGAATAGAGACATCAGATGTAAAACACTAACCACTCACACTGTACTAGCATTTTTACTGTTGTACTAAACTATGTAAATCACTAATACAATACAAATGCCACTAACATGAGAGAGATTATCCAGAACTGCTGACAACAACAATCTCCAAGGGAAATTATCTTTGTGATCAACTTTAATCAGGGTTTTCGCCAAAGCTTTTATGTAGGCTTCCACTCAAGCAGGTTGGGGCATCTGCCAAAAGAGTATTTTCCTTGCTATTTTTGTAATGCTTCTAGTGACCATTATAGCTCACAGGCAGGAATGTAAATCCTCATATGTTTGATTTGCTGGGCCATGGTGACACCTTTTCCATCAGAAACAAAGCTTTCTTGTAGTTCAGCTTACTCAGCAGGGTTCATGAAGCTGGATAATCCCATGACTTTCAACTGCTAAACCTGTTGCAGATATTTAATATGAAATGACAGAACCACTGTTCTTTAAACTATTTCTTTGACACTTAAAAAATTTTTGAGGCCACTAACCCATCATGGAACAAGTCTTAGAACACTTGGAAAGGGTATCTCTGTCACAGACCTTTATGAATTATGTTCATGAGCAATCTGAAGTTACCTGGGAAGCAGGGGATTTAAACTGAGGTTGCATAATAATGTTTGTCTTGGCTCTTGCTAAAACTACTCGTATCTTTAAAAACATCTTTAATGTGGGAAGTAATAGATGTCAGGAAAATACATTTTTCTTAACTCCAGTAGTCTTTAAAATTTCACTTATTAATATTAATCTATATTTGTGATTTTCTTAAAGAGATAGTAAATGTGAATCCTTGTTTTCTTTCTAAATGGATTTTTATAAATGTTTTATTGTACATGGGGTCTTGTACTATTTTGCCTGTACAAGTATTGTGAAGTTAATATTTTAAGGTTGCTTAAAAAAAACACCAGCAAAGATATCAGTGAAAGCAGGCTTAATATGAAAGCAATGGTGTTACAGAGTTCTTGGCAAGGTTCACTCTACTACTTACTAGATAGTTAAAATACATTGAGAAAAAGCACATAGAAATCTTTAATCGATATCAGTCCAAACCAAATTAAACACAAGGCCATCTGTGTAGAGGCTGGAGATGGGAGGGGAAGATGGAAGAAAGACAAAAAGATAGGAAGGTAAAGGGATATGGCCTAACAGCCTGGCAATATTTAACCTAACAGCATTTGACTTAACCAATGACTTAACATAGACAATTTCACAAAGGATTCATATATGATTTACTATACTATTACAGTAACTTACTTATAAATCTAAAGTACTTAAAAATTTAGGAAAGCAGTGTCCCTAGTACATTTGAAACAGCATATGCACACAAAGAGTTCGTACAAGGTACCTGTGAAATATTTCTCTCAAGTTCCATGAAATACTCTGAATGTTTCTGCATTCTTCTCAGTGGGTGAAGGATTGAGTCTCGAGTTGTGAAATGTCAACCCAGGATCTGTTGGTCGGCTATCCTCCAAAAAAACAGCAAATATGAAAGTCGCTAACTCTGAGATGCATCGCAGCTGCTCGCAGCCCACTGCGGCCCAGAAGAGTTCAACAGGTCTCTCTCATACCACTGTTTATAGGGTTTCAAGAGTGAGCTTTCATTATATCCTTTCATCTGGGCCGTGCTTTTTGTCCTCGTGCTTTGAAACTGCGGTAAAAAAATATTATTCCACTCAGATTTGTATTCAGGCAAAAAAAAGGCTGTTTGTTAAAAAAGCAAGGAACGCTTTAGACAACACTAATTCCAAGGAACAGATAGTGTTTCTGATAAGCTCAGAGGAGCTCAACCCAAGGCCTAAAGATCATAGTATGGCCCGTGGGGTTTTGTGTGGGAGGGATGCACTACTACAATACATCAACAGAGTTTTCTGCAGTACCCACCAGCTGCTGGATCAGATGCATCTTTTTTTTTTTCACTCTCTTTGTGGGAGGTTTTTGTCAGTAAATTTTCCAGTTGTGTCTGTGAGGAGATCTAAAATTAGACTGCGCATTGGCCTTTTGGATGGCACTACCCAGAACTCTTAACAGGTTGCAGGGTGAGATGGTAAGCCATGTTCAATTTTTAACCAAAAAGTCCATGGTCTTTTTTCATCCAAAATAAAAATCGTCACTTCAGATGTTCTCTGTCTTTCATAAGTGACATATACCCCAGAGCATAAGCTTTAATTTTCTGCTTTCAACATCATTTCTGGCAATGTTATTTAGTTCTGTCTTAGAACCCTTTCTAATGCACTAGCAGATATCTTTAAACTTTGCCTGAAGTAATGCCAACTAAAGTTTCTGGGATGATTCAATTCTAAGGAAACCTGAATATGCTGCCAAGTAGGGGCATTTACACCATTGTGCATTTCTCTTTCAGACTCTTGATATAACCTTAAGCAAGATAGAAAACAGTGCCTGCTGAAAGACCCAGTGCAAACAAATATAGAAGTTGAGAAGATGGAGCCATAAACAACACTTTAAATATGTATGAAAATGAAATCTGGGCAAAAGAGGACTTAATTACTTTTTGCTTTTTCTCTCAGTAGGATCCTCCAGATCCTAGCTGTAACTCTTCATGTTCCTTTTGTTCCCCCATAGGGATGCTATAGCCATAGTTCCATTTTTCTGTTTTCCAGGGTCCATGAAGACTGGACACCCTGTGTAAGTCGAATATAGGTCTGGAGATACTCTTTTCCATAATTGTAGGGCCTGTTGGAAATCCCACAGGGAGCACATTATAAAACAGAATCAGAAGCAAATGGATACAGAGCTGCTGCTATGTTGCCAAACCACTTTTTATTCTTGATTTTTCTGTATTCCTCAAGGGCTGGTCAGCAAAGTAGTGAGTGTGGGAGAATTGGTTTAGAGATTTGTTGTTGTCAAGAGTGAAAGGAAATTGGCAGCCCAAAACAAAACTAAAAAATGTATCTTGTATTTCTGCAGAGAAGAATCATTTGGGAAAGGATCAAGAGTAAAGTTTGTGATTCTTAGGATAAAGTACAAAGACTTTGAAACTGGCTAGAAGGAAGAATAACAAGTACTCCCAAACACATTCCTTGCCTTCTAATTTGTCATGATACACCAGCTTAGACATATGTTTTTGCCTTTTTGAATAGTAGTCTAATATTCCTGGCCCAAAATAAGAGTGAGTAATGTCTCACCTCCTTAAGTCTTCACAGTATAAATCTGCAAGCATAAACTCACTTCTTAGCTTGACACACTGAATGCTAAAATCTCCATATTCCCACAGGAGTCAACCACCGCTATATAGAAAGTTGTTTTCAGCTATGCTACTACTCAGAAAAAAAAAATAAAGAGAGAATGTTTAATATGTCTATTCTGAGATGCCATGCTGGTGGCACAATAACCAGCAATGACAGACCTATTGATGACTTCCATATGTTCTCTCTCATAGAAAAACATCAAGAGAAAACAAGGATTCCTTCACTACCAACAAAATGTAGAACACTAATGATGGCACATGAATTTCCTTACAATTGGCGTAACTTCTACTTCACAATCATCATTTGTAGATGTGTGGTTATTTATCTAAAATAACATGAGTGAGAAGAGACACCATTTTCTTTCTGTAGGGTCTCCATACTATGTGAGCCACTGTCATAATTATCATTAGTCTCATCAGAAGGTGAAGTGTCTTTTCTACATCGTTAGCAATTTTGACATTCTCTTCGGAAAAGCAAGATGTTTGCCCGTAAAATAAAAATAATTAAATAACTAAATAAAAGCTGAATGTTGGCTGTGAGTTTGCAGTGTGGGATTGGTTTTGCACTGCAATTCACTTGCTTTACTCGTCCTTCCACCCCCTGTGATGGGGCTGTCTTGTGGAATCATCCTTCATTGTCCCAGAGGGTATGGTGGAGCTGTGGAGGTGGTTGAAGTTTAATAATTTCGTCCAAATATATGTCGATGAAGTGTTATGGAAGAGTTCTAAATATTATGACTTCTAGCACTACTTTCAGTTTGGGACACTGAAAATAATTTGGGAAAATATTAAGGAAATTAAAATTAAAACAAATACTGAACAAGTGAAAGGAGTTAAGCATTAGACATAAGAGGAAATAGTAAGCTTTTCTGATACCTGGGCTGATTTATATCTCCTATATGGATTCAGAGTTACAGACAACTGCATATATCTTTAAACTATTTCTCACTATTCACTTGAAGTAGTAACACTCAAGGTGTCCAGTCACGTTTTTCTTTTCCTTATGATTTGTGAACCCCCAAGTTGACTTAACTACATTGTATTGTCCCTCTTTGTTAATAAATGAAAAAAAAAAGAGAAACTGTACTTACCTCAGCTGAAGTTTACCTTCTTCAGAGGGAGCAATGTAACCAGTGGTTGTGAGAAGACAGGGGTGGAAAAAGGAGTTTCCTCCAGCTGTGAGGATAGCACTCTGAATAGCTTTGCTCTTGTGCCTCTGATAAAGGTGCAAAACGCTGGTGAGATCTTGCTGAGATTAGAAGTATGCAGAGTCCCTGCACATGTTGAGCAGAGATGAAGTGGTAGAGAGGCAGCTTTGAGGACTTACTGGTAACTCAAGATAAAGTGGCTAAGAGATTGTGGAGGAACACCAGTAAAAACCCATTGACTCACCATCAGAGCTGTAAACACTTTGTCAAGGATAGAGGTAGAGCATCCACTCCATTTAGAACATCTAAAATGAAGATTCATCTCACCTTCATGTCAGATTGTTGTTGCTATGGTGTGGGAAAGGGATCACCACAAATGTTTCAGCATATGCAGGTATCCTGAAAGACTCCAAGACATTTCTAAGATTGTCAAGAAACCAATTTCAGAGGGAAACATAAGGGTTGCTGTCTAAAATAGTGGGGTTTGAAGATTTCCTGAAAGATATTTCATGCATAACAATTGACAGGCAAAGAAGGAAGAACTCAGAGCTCTCCAGTGCAGCCAGACAGAGGACAGCACTTACTGACAAGATGTACTCCTACTGTACTTTTTACATTTGCGAATGCTGGTTTACCTTTCACCAACTCATGATCTGTTTATCCTCTCAGTCCTCCTCCAAGAGATTTGTTTGGTTTGCCTGTGCAAATCCATTGCTTGTAGGGGAAAAAATACAGTTCGTCTTTTGCATTATTGAGTGGGACAGTAGCATTTCATGCCATTACAATGAAGTGAGACTTGTGCATAGCCTCCTTTGTAATTTTTAACACTGAAGGCAAACTTCTTTAAGGTTCTGAAATAGTTTAAACGAGACTTTTGTTTCACCATCACCACCAGCTATTAAGATAGGTACCAGAAAAGTTGATGTTCTTCTTGCTGTTTTAACTAAGTTGGAAAAATGATTGTAAAAATAAATTAATCAAAACATCTACTCATTAGAATTTCTGTTCATTTTTTCAAGAGGTTTAGAGAAGTTTTGAATAAAACTTCAAAACTGAAGTGGTGTTTCAGCCATTTGGACCTTCATTTGGACCTCGCCTGAGTGAAGTCCAAAATTGTAAAGCACCATTCTTTTCTTGCTGCAAGAGTTTCCTTTCATGGGCTTGCAACCAGCTGCTGACTTTTTGCTTATTAATTGATACAATTCAACAATATCTAGACTCTCTTATCTTGCCCATTTATATGAAATTTCACAAAGCTGGTGGGGAGCAAATATATTTCCATTCCCTCATGGTCCTGTGTCTAACATTCAGAGGAAACTTGACTGACTGTTGTGGATGCTGAACTGTATTGAGGCTATTATCATAAACACGGTCTTTCCAGGGAATTCTTTGTATCCATGTTTTGGGTACCTAGTGACCCTTTTATAAAGCTAACTGCACCAGGAGTGTATGGTTTTAAAACTAATGATTTTTTCATCACTTTGTTTAGGTGGTGGTCTTCCAGGAGTCTTCTAGACCAATGTCTGATCTTCTAAGTGTTTCCCACCCTGAAAGGTACTAAGAAGGCACATCCTCTGGTTTCACAAGCAGAAAGTATATTTGTTGATAAGATAATATAACCCAGTGCCTGCAAATATTCTGAAAGTTTGTTTACAGTGAAGTGCATCATGAATTTAGATAACAGAGACCCCTCCTATTCTACCTTATTGTCCTGGCTTGACATTCTACAGGTTATTCCAGAACTTAATTTTAGTCATATAAAATTTCTGCTATGAAACCTGAACTTTGATAATTAAAAGAATGATTGTACCGTGACAGGATAACAAGCCTTGTGGATAGGAAGAAAATTGGGAAATGTCAACGTGAAAACATGGGCCAGATGAAAAATTTGTGAGGTGAGTGCATTACTCAATGGAGGGGTATGTATTAAAACAGCAGATGTCACCAATTCCTGATGGAAATGAGGGATGGCTTGAGTGGGTGTTTATGAGAAATACCCTGAATGGTATGCAGTTGCTTCCATTTGTGATTTTCAGGACAGGAGAGAGAACATATTTATTAAGTTCACAGAGAGCACCAGCTGGGCAATATATGTATGACAAAACAGGATTAGAACTACAACAGTGTTGGTAAATTGGAAAAATATCCTGAGAAAATAGAATGCAATTCCATAACCTAAAGAAATGCAAAGCTCTTCTTTATTGCAGGAATAGTAAACCATACATAAGCTGGAGGCTAATGCAGGAGAGCTTCAGAAAGGAACTCAAGTTTAAAATGAGCCACCAATAAAAATGCAGTTACATGTGTGGTTACTCATTAAATGTCTCCTTTGTTATAACAGCAAGATTTCTGAGTGAGGTTATGTTTTCAGTATGTGTCCTGTGGCCAGCTTGGTTGATGAAGAACAAGAAAGATGTAGAGTAGCTGGAGAGAGACCAAAGGACTGCAGTGAGAATGATGAACATTAGAAGGGGTCATCTGGGGAAAAATGAAGGTGTTGGAGATTTTTGGTCCAAAGATTGGAAGTTTAAATAACAGACAACTTAGATGAGGCGGGGAATAAATCTTGTCAGATAAGAACAAATTATCTTAATTTATGGCAAGGTAAATACAGGTTGGACATAAGAAAAAATTTTCCAGGAAGAAGGACAGTGAAGTACTGGAGCAGAGAGTCTGGGAAAGCATTCGAAATTCATAAAAGCAGTTTTGACAAGTATCTATCAGGAATGGCATAAGAATAGCTGATACAATCTCAGAGTGGAGGAGGAATTAGAAGATTCCTTCAGTTATATTCTGGTTTTATTTCCTATAATTCCAAATTTGTCTTGATTTTTGACCTTGTGTGTATTCCTTTGGCTGAGATAGTCCTACACTTGACTTTTAATCCTTCTGTGCCTAAGACACAATGATCACAGAATCATAAAATCACAGAATTAACAAGGTTGGAAGAGACCATAGAGATCACGGAGTCCAGCCTATTACCTAACCTATTACCAACCTAATATACCCAACACCATCCCATCATCTAGATCATCTAGATCATGATACTGAGTACATCATCCAATCTTTTCTTAAACACATCCTGGGATGGTGACTCCACCACCTCCCTGGGCAGCCCATTCCAGTGGGAAATCACTCTTTCTGTGAAAAAGTTTTTCCTAATATCCAGTCTAAACCTCCCCTGATGCAGCTTGAGATTGCATCCTCCTGTTTTGTCACTGGTAGCCTGACAGGAGAGACCAATCACTCTTTCTGACAAACTGTCAGCCAGAAGAACTATCTCATCTAACATGTGCCTGACATATCACAGGATTGTGTTATCTAATTTTTTCCCCAGTAAATTATAAAGTCATGTGAAAAATTGCATGTACTTTTGATAAATTCACTTTATTGACCATTTCACCTCCATTTTGCAATCAGTTTCCTTATCAGTTTCCCAAGGGACATTTCTCTCATGCAAAAAAGTTCAAACAGTTACCAAAAAGTATCTATATCCAGTAAGGACCCAGAGAAGAGAATTCTCACTATGGAAATATATCCTCTATTCTCTCCTCTTCCCTGAGGACAACAGGTAGCATCTCAAGTAGAGTGATACAAGATATCCATTCTTTCCCAACCTGCCATTAAAATGTTCACTCTGACAGCTGGTGATCATGTTATCTCTATGATGCCAGAGGTCATTCCTGGCGTTATAAAAGCATGCAGAGAATTCTTTCTACTTCAGTAACGTCCTCAACTATTACATTTGAAAAAAAAAATGATAAATTAGGAAGAAATATAAAAATATAAAAACATATGCAATCAAAGGAGACAGTCTTACTGATTTCAGCAGGGTTGAATCAGATCATTTACAGACAGCATTCAGAGCTTAATGCACTGGTTATGAAGTTTTTCTTCCCTTGTAATCAGTTCATTTGGTCTCGTAATAACAAAAGAATCTAGAGAAATACGTACAAAGAAACAATGCAAGGACATTTTAAGAATGCTACTTATGCCTTCTTTTACTTCCTTTTGAAATAACTGCCATATCCCAACTAATGAATAACTCAGGCAACCCAATCTCCCAGTGAAAAACCTTTACACAGAGACTCCACTGTTATGTAGTCTCCTCTGCTTAGTGTTATTTAATGCGAATTTTCTGCTGGGAAAGCACAAGTAGCCTAGATAAAGTGGAAGCATTTCAAACCTGCCTGAGAGTAAAACTGAATTTTTGCCTCCTTCTGAATGTAATAGTTATATCAGTGATCAGTGACATTTCTGCTTTGCATTCATCATCTATTTCTGTATTTTCCAAATCCATTTCTGTAGTCTGATGTATCTGTAAAATAACAATATTTTACAGAACACTGATCAGCACAACTGTATGCCTAAAATTTCTTTACTGGTACACAGACACACACAAAAGTCATATAACGCTGAAAAAGTATGAATAGCTGCAATTTTAATTTAAGCATTTAAAAAATATTCTGCTGCCTAATAAAATTATTCCAGTCAGCAGTGTCAGTGGTTTCCATTGTATGTTTCCAAAGCAGAGCACTGAAAAGCAAGCTTTGATTTCATCTAGCAAGGATCATTTAGTTAGGAGTCTAAAGAAGTCTGCCTGAAAAGATGTTCGTAAGAAATCCACTTTGACAAAACTGGAATGTGCCTGGGATTTTTCACCGTGTTTGTTTCTGCTCAACTGCCTTGCTTCCACTGATTAATGTGTGGTTTCTCAAAGCCTAAAAGATATATACTGACAGGTAGACTTTTTTCCTCTAGCCCTGAACTTTGTTTCTTTGAGATTTTCTTTCTCAATCAGAAAGTTAAGCAGGCCATTCTCTGACAGTGAATAGTGAACTTCTGCATGCACTATTTTTTCAGACACATGAGAGATATATCATTCTAACGTACTTTTATAGATGTACATGAATTATTAAAAGTTTAGAAAATGGGCCATCATGGGATGCAAAGAAATTATAAATAGCTTTTCCGTCAGCAACAGGCACCAGACAAATGTTTGTTTTCAAAAACTGGGGGACAGTGAATGGATATAGTTCATATTCAGGTGGAGCAAACAGGCTAAGCTCAAAGAAAATCATGCCTTTTACTTCTGCCTAAGGGGAGCAAACAGCATATTACCATGAAAAGCCAAACCACATAAGTGATTTTTGAGTTACTATCCATCCTGCAATCCAGCTCAAGACCTGTGTATTTTACATATTCTGAAGAGCATCCACCTTCAACCATTACTGGTGGGTGACATAATTTCGCTCTTCCCTTTGACTAAATTTGTTAAAATTGAAGGGGAAGATGTGCTTGGCCTTCCTTGTTCAGGAAAGTGAGTATTCTGCCATCTGCCTAACAATCCAGAGCAAAACAGAATTCACCAGAGCAGAGGCTGGCTCACAGGCATGTACATTATCATCTCTCTAGGCTGATAATCACAGGCAGCAGTATATGAATGAACGTGCCATGTATGCAGTGATTGTGCAATATGTATCCACACTGTCCAGTTCACATTAGCATCAGTATGAGCATCTTATCAGGCTAGGCTCCTTCAGACATGAATGCTGCCAGGCTGCTGGAATTATCTGCACAGTCAGATACTCATTTTTAGCTTTTTCATCATGGTTGAAGACAGCTCCACTTGATCTCAGCAAAGTTATTTTAAAATCTGAGAATTTGCCAATGTTTCTTTTTAAAGGATCACATCTAGTGTGACTCATTACTCCTGGATTCCATTTGTCAGAGCAGCCAAGTAGTCTAGGTTTTACATTCCCAATGGCCATTATCTCTGTTAACAGCTAAATGGCTGATACACAGTATTCCTATGTTTTCTTGCAGAGAAAGATTTTTTGCTGGAAACAAAACATTAAAACAAGAAACTAGAAAAATATGATAAAATTTTTGAGAAAAAATGGTTATTGACTGCAAATATGTATGTAAGGAGTAGTTTACTGACTACTAGCTCTGGGGAGTTTATTCATTGGATTTCTTTACTTTTAGATTATATGTTGGATGTGCTGAAATACAATTTTATGCCACCAACATTATGTATTAAATAATAATTTCTAGCAGAAATCAATGTGTTCATTCCAAATACAGCAACTGGCTCCACAGTATGATCTTCATTCATCAAACTAGGGCCAGAGTCTGCCTAAAACTAAACATGTAATTATAAGATCATGAACAGCTGGGGTGGAATTCATTAGCCAACACAAGTCACCTTTTGATAAGCACAAAGAGTCAAAATTGTTGCTCCATGGAGTAGAAGTACTACAGTTTGTGCATTTTATGTCTGCTATATTGCGCTGCAGATACTTGCATTCTGATTAGGAGTAAATCATGATGATGGTGATGTACAGTTGCTCAAAGCAATTTCAAGCAATAATTAACTCAGCAGAGAAAATTCCTACCCCTAGCTCAAGAGGTCAAAACAAATGTAACCCCAAATCTATCAAACTATTTCACATTTATAAAAAATTCCCTTCTATACTATTCCATGATAATACTAGCATGAGGAGTAAAAGAAAGATATAAAAAATTGTTACTGTGACCTATAAAACTTGAGTAATTAGTTGTAGATCTATTCACGTGAATGATGCTGGGCTAATTTTGAGTCATTAGATGTAATATAAGCAACATTTCACTCTAAAAAACAAGCAGAAACATCTTCTAAGTTGTGGAAGTCCAGACAATGCTGAGAAAAAGCAACTGCACATGAATGTCTGACTGCGTCTGCAGCACAACTGTTGAGTGAGGTTTGCAATGAACCAGGCAAAGAGAAATCTCATGGCAATGCTTGGCAATGAGTTAAGGAAATACTGTTATCATAAATGTGCCTGGTTTAGTCACATAAAAATTTCATTTAATCTTTAAAAATATTACATTTTAAAATATAATATAAATGTGTTAATTGGAAGGAAGAGCAAATAAAAGACCAACAATATTAGATAAATAGTAGATATTCGCTAAACAGATAGCATCTTGTGCTGACTAGTATTGTCATCAAAGACTTTTTGTCATTTGAAAAGATATATTGAACTACACCCATGATAATGAAAAAGGAATGCTACTTTGTGCAATTAAACTATTTCTCTGCTGTTGCAAATGAGTGTTTAAGGTCGCTTAAAGAATCACTGGCAAAGGTATTGGCAAAAGCAGGTTTAATATAAAATTGAAAACATGACAAAGCTTGTTGCCAAGATTCACGCTATGTGTTAAAATACACAGTTAAAAAGCAAATTAAAATCTAAAATCAATCAACCTAAAATTAAAATCAACCCCAAACATTTTCTATATGGAGGCTGGGGAGTGTGGGGGGAAAGGATAAGGATAGGAAAATGTAAGGAATAAGGAGTAAGGAAGACTGTCCTTTGAGTAACAAGTTTCAAAGTAAACCCTCTTGCTAAACTGAGCCCCGTATTTGACCAACAATTTAAGCCTAAAGGTTTAAAAGCACTTAAAATTAACAGCACTTAATTGATAGCTGAAGTTAAACAATTAAGAAAAGATTCATACAGAATTTACCATAGCCTAACAGTAACTCTCAGGCCTAACTTACAAATCTCAAGTGCTTAAGAATCTAGGAGAGTAACATCAGTAGCGCATTTGCTACAGCATATTTGCCCTTGCACGCACACAGAACTAAAGAGTACATACAAGCTAAACCTGTGAATAATTTCCATCGAATTCAGTGAAGTACTCATGCTGATTGCCTTTGCATCTTCTGAATGGCTGACAGGTCGAGCCTTGAGGAGTGGGGGATATCAGAGCAGGATCCATCATCGTTGTTTAGCAGTGGTCCTCCAACTATAGCAAACTTAAGAGTTTGCTGGTTCTGAGAGGCACTCCACTAGGAGGGTTACTGCTGGTCACAGATCATTGTGGTCCAGGAGGGCTTAAAGGGTCTCACTTTGGACTGCAGTTTGTAGGCCAACAAGAGAGTTGGCTTTAGTTGAAATAAGTTTTCATCCAGCAATCTGGGTATGTTACATTCTCTGGAAGTTTGATGACAAAAATTGCTCCACTTGGGATTTTATTCAGGCAGGAAAAGTAAGTTTCCAAGGCTGTTTGTTAAAAAAGAGGAGCGTGTTAGCATAAGTTCCTGGAAGCAGACAGTGTTTCTGGTAAGACCAAGAGAAGCTTAGCCCAGTTGCTGTTCATTAAAGCCAAGACCTAATGAACATTTCTCAGATCATCATGAGCCCAAGGGAGCCAGGAGGTGGGGGGAATGCACCACTACATCTCCTTATTGTATAAACTAATGCGATTATAACCTTAAAAAATGGAATCATTCAAACAACAATTATAGGTCCCTTTCAACTTGAAGTATTCTATCAATCTGGGATTCTATGACTCTAAGAACATTTCTAAGTCAAAAGACTTTCGGCGTGGTTTGTGAGTCGGCAGAATTTATGTATTTCAAATGCAAAAAAAGGTCATATGTATATCAACTTGCTGGCACACTCATAACACTAAGACAGCACTTTTCAGAGGATCTATGAGCATGGCATTTTCTAATCTTCCTTACATCCAAAAATGCTGGAAAATATCTGGACTTTGGACATTATCTGTCCTCTTGGGTTGTATTGCAAACCATTATTTGAGCTGACCATAGCTGGCCTTGAGAACAGCCTGTCTGGAGCAATGAACACACATATCTGTCTTAATATGTCTCCAGTGTAGCTGTGGTTGTGTTACATATCTGGGTACCATTTTCTACTGGGTATTGATGCCTGAATTATCTTATATTCTTTATATATTTCTGTATTTTAGCATAGCTGCATGGGTTCTCACACTTAGGGTGGTAGAAAACCTCTTTCTCAAGGTCTGTGAAATGTTGTTTAATGTTCTTTTTGGGAAAAACAAGTTCTAGCAAGGACATCCTGTTTAGGACATGAAACTGAAGGGAAATAACAAGATATGGGATAGACAGAGCAAGATAGAAGGCCCCAAACCCGCTGGAGAATCTCCAAGGGGCAGAGCTGACGGGCAGAATAGAGGATGAGCGATTTTGGGATCCATTAGATATGATAATTGATTAGTAATGAAAAGAGGTACTGATGCTATGGTCCTCTATGCCCTATTGATCTGGAAATTTCTATTACAGAAATTCAGATCTTCACTTTATCCATGTCGGGAAAGTTTTTTTTCTCTGGTTTTAAGCATCAGTACTCTTAAGTACCCAATAAGGAGGAGAAAAGACCTTTAAACCCTCTTTAATCCCCAAGTAAATCCCTGTTTTGTGTTTATGTTCTCACCAAGGTCATTTTTGCCTGAAAAATGGGCTGATATGATGTTTCATCATTGTATCATCATTGTATCACCTTTGTGTTGCAGGAGGCAGTTGGAGCTGATGGAGTGTCAGTCTTGTGGGAAACATGGCACTAGCATTCAGAGTCTCCAAATCCTCTGCAAAGCCTACAGTGCTTTTTTTTTTTTTCCTGAGTGACCTTGAGCATATAATTTGTTTTGTTAAAATATGAATAAGATGATTCAGACTTCAATTTAAAACACTTCAAAATCTATGCTTAAAGCTCTATATGAACGCCAGCCATTATTGAAAGCAGTGCTAGGATCTGCACCAGGTCCCCTCTGTTTCTGCATCTATTGTTCTTCATCTTTCCTTTTTTCTTCACTCCTTTGCCTCTCACAAACCCCTACCATAATCAACCTTCATGAGACTGCACTCAAATTAGACCCATTCAGCAGCCTGGAATAACTACTTCAGTTTAAAGCAAGTAAAATGATAGAAAACAAGTCAATAAACAAGCTGTTGATTTTTCACTGTAATCCAAAACAATTATATAAAAGTTTATATATGATCCTTGTGTTCCCATTCCTCCTACAGTCCTTCCTCTTTCCCTCTTTGTTTTGCTATTGTTCTTACTTGGCATGCTACACCTGCTTGAGCCCAAATGCCCTTAAAGGCAAGGGCTGTATCTTTTTTCTCTCTTTAATGTGCCCTACATATAAATGTAGAAAAGAACATTACACTTGCAATATTTTCAGAAAAACATTTTGATGATTTATGGTTCTGCATCTTAGCAAACATTTTGTTTTCTCCCCTGCAGTGAATCGACTGCCTCTTTTAGATCTTTTGTTACTGATTCTTTCTGCATGTTCTTGTTTTCTGTGCCGCAGAGCTGAGATGGGTGCTTTTGAAAGCATTTGCTTCACATTTATTTATTTCTTGCAGAGTCTAACACCCAAGGCTTGATTCTCACTACCTTTTGTAAACGGTTGCTATCACTTCTTGGGGCTACTGGTGACTTCTTCCTGCTTGCTCTCTAAGCAATGTGGATTTTCCCTTGAGAACTGTACCTGATTTCTGAAAAATCAAAGGCTGTATCTGCAGCCATATAAAAAAAAAGCAATGGGCTGCATTGCACCATGCCCACTCTCTGACAGGGGCAGCCAAACGACCCTAAGGATAATGACCTTAGGGTGACACCTCCCTGGAATACCTCTGCAGGTGAGGATTTTCTTACCCATACCATTGTGCTAATGAGCCCACTGCAAAAATTTATTCCATGAGTATTTCTACATGTTTCTTGAATCTATTTTTAATGTTGGCTCCCAAAGCACCCTGTGGCAATGGCATTTGAAGAATGGATTATGTGAAAAAGTACATTTTGTATACAGTCGACAGTCCGATAGTTTCATTTGGTGTCTCCATGTTCTTTTCTTATGTGATACAATAACCATTATTCCCATCCTTTTTCCTTCCCATTCATCATTTTATAAACCACAAACTCTTTTTTCTTCTGCACTAAAAAGTGCTATTCTGTTTAATATATCTCTGGACAGAACCCATTTCATACCTCTGATGTTTCTTGCTGCCCTTCATTTTACCTTTTCTTTTCTGAACTTGGGGGGGGAGGAAGGGGGGGCGGCACAATTACATCTAACATTTAAAATTGCATTTTTCTAGTGGCAAAATGATGTCTTCTCTCCCCTCCTTTAATCCTTTAATACACTATTAGTAAATATTATATTTCTAATGTATTGAGGACAGGGAAGAAAGGCTGCCTGCCATTAACCTCAGAACTTGCATTTTCAAAGTTGTATCCAAAGATACTCCTGTAGTCCTGGAGATCATCATTATTAAACAGCATAGTTTACATATAATTCTACTGTTAGAATTGTAGAATGGTTTGGGTTGAAGGGGACCTTAATCATCCGGTTTTAAACTCTCTACCAAGGGCAAGGACAACTTTTGCTAGACCAGATAGCTCAAAGCCCCATTCAACCTGTTGGCAGTAAAGACAACCGTCACCAGGCCATGGCTCCCAACAGCATTGTTCAACAATACCAGAAAAACACTTCTGCCCATATTTTTAAAGAGGCAGGTTTCAGAAATCTGTCAGTGAAATAAAGCCTGAAAGAGAGCATTCCATCTGGGGTAACCCTTTCTTCACCTATGTTAGTCCCTGTGAAATGTTTTATGTATGCATTCTTTGGAAATCATCTAGCAGAAACAGCTGTGTGTGCTGCCCACCTGCTCAAGCCTACAATCTAGTGTTATTTCAATTAGATTTGATTGCAGGAAAAGTTTATGAAACAGCTATCAACGATTCCATGCCATCTGGCTTCCGCTTTTCTTCTGTTTAGAGAGACACAGTGTTTACATTGATTGGTCTTCTATATATACAAGCATGATTGAGTTTTATTATTCTTTTTATTTGTCTGATGGCAGTGTGCTTAGTGCTGTACAAACTTACAACGGAAGAGAAGCTGTAAAGATTTCATGTCATGAAGTTTGCTCAGACACACACGAGGCTTCATCTGAAAACATACTGAAAAAGAACATATATTTTAAAAAAATCTGATTTATTAATTAGGATATAAATTTTCTACTGAGAATAAAACATACTTTAACTTGGTTACAGCCTTGTAAAAAGCTAAGTTCTCAAACAATACCGTGCTTTGGTTCACTTTAAGAGTCAATAGAAAAAGAATAAGCTTTACCTGGAGGAGTGGGTCCATAGTCTTGTCTCAGGTGAAGTGGATTGCCTCTGGAGATACTTGCTTTCCTCTGTTCATCATTGTGGGAGCTTGGGCATCCAGCCTAAACTGGGCTTACCTTCTAAAAGCAGAGGAGATCAGTCATCCCTTGACTACTGATCTCCTTGGTTACTTTTAACCTCTTCAAATTACAGAAATATTCTCTTTGGTTAAGAAATGCTCTCCGATGAGCTATTTTTTCTTTAGTAACATTTAGAAGTTTGCTGTCCTCTCAGGTGCAATATAAATATAAGTCTTTCAAAATGCTGATTTTATTTTTGCTTCTTCCCGCCAAATTCTTGATGTTACTGTTGTCTATGAGGATTTGGTACACAAAAGTCAATCTGAAACTGGTTGACTCACTGGCAGGATAAATTCTTCTTCTAGCTTTGATCTGATTTCAGTTATGACAAGCTTTAACCTTAGTGTAGTTGAACCCGACATTTCAAACAACAGCTGAAAGTTTCGCCCCTGTTTGGGTAGACCAGCACTAGGAAATGACAATTCAAACTCACACAACTATCCTGTGTGTTTGTCCCTCCTGAGATGAACCAAATTTAAGTACATGCATTGACTTTGGAATTAACACCATCTGCTCACACTGTGCTAGCGTAAGGTTTGCTTGTGCTGCTTGCCTCTTTCTTCCCAGAAGGATGACATGCTGTGTGGGGCTTGCAGGCGGTCTGCGCATATGTTAGTCTGTCAAACTCAGTGGTCTGGAGGCATCCTGCTCTTTGAAAGCACTACAACCTTTCGAAACTCTATAAAAAGAGCTATGATACCATTAGAGAGTCCAAATCTCTTCCATATTGTCATGACAGTGTTTGTTGCATAGCTATGTGCTTGCCTGGAATATTAAGTGCCAACAGAAATTAAACTAAAACATGTAGGATAAAACTGTAAACACTCTGGTGAACAGTGTCTCTCTTGAATTTCTATAGTGCTCACTACAGTGGGGACTTGCTCCTGACTTTCATCCCTTTGTGCAACTGCAGAATAGGTGTCACAGTGCTGTTTCTGTTTAAACCACTGAGCAGGCATATGATTAATGTTTGGTGTAAATTAGCAGTTTAAACACCTTGCAGACCTAGCCTGTGCCACCACCACCTGCAACTCCTCAAACACTTCCATCAGCACTGCCTCCGTACAATCCTAAACATCCACTGGACTGACTACGTGACTAATGTCACTGTCCTTGAACAGGCAGGGGTCACCACTATTGAGGACATGCTGCTGAGGAGGCAGCTGCACTGGGCAGGGCACGTCTCCAGGATGGAGCATCATCGCCTCCCCAAGATTGTGCTCTGTGATGAACTCACCACCGGCTGCTGCAACAGAGGAGCCCCAAAGAAGAAATACAAGGACTCCCTGAAACAACATCTCAGTGTTGATCATATTGACTGGCCTCCAATTGAGAGACATGGAGACACACCATCCATAATGCCGCTGCCTCCTTTGAGAATGCATGTAGAATCAATCTCAAGGAGAAAAGACAACACAGAAAGACCCATGTCTCATCACTGCCACCTAAGAAGACTGTGCCTTTTGCAACTGGACTTCCCTGTCTTGCATCGGCCTTTTTAGCCATCAGCATGCATGCAGCAAGTGTAGGTAGAGCCATTCTCATATCTTCGCTCATGAAGCCTAGCCATGAGACCTGGCCTCTGGTTCTCCCAAAATGAGATTCACTGTATCTCATGTGCCCTGCTATCTTTTAAGAACAGGTTAAGAACCTTAGTTTTCTGTATGCTTTCCTTGCTTTCACCATGGCACCAAGATTTCAAATGTTTTACTGGGAAAAGAAAAAATGCACAGGCCTACTGGAGTGGAAAACAATGTACTGTTACCACAGTTTTAAACCAAATATTTGAAGAAAGAGAACAATTCTCTTCAAACCCAATGAAAATGGAGGAAATGGCAAACATATTTGCTTTTGCAGATTTCCTTATGAATTATTTACTACTTTACTGAAACAACTTATGCTAATAATATTGTAATAAGCAGTGCAGGTCTGACTCATGCTCAACTGAAGAGAAATGTGAGGAGAACGCAGGAAACTTTGCCATAGACTCCCATAATTCTCTGGAATACAAATGGTATAATTACACCAGTACTGTTGAATATATATGAATGTAGGCAGCTGTAGAGCATAGCTGCTACATACTTACAAGCATGTGTTTAAAGAGTAGCTAAATACTGATTTCATGATTATTCAGCTATATTTTTTATGATGAACTTGCATGACCACAGCACCTAGTGGCCAGACTAAACTGTAATCAATGCTACCAGTAAAAAGACCACCTCTGCAAGCACCTTTACATGTAAAAGCAATATGCTTTTTTCTAGAAGACACAAGATCTTCCTGAATCCAGCTGGCCCTTTTTTTAAAAAAAAAATAAATAATGAACTAAGGCATGGGTACGTGCATGCTAACACCATGAATAGATGGGAGCCTTTGCGAGTTCATTGTTTATGGGAGTAGCACCCTGCCTTATTGCAATCAGCTGCAATATTTTTTTGTCCCTATGTGCAAGAACATCAAGGCACATAAATCTCAGACAATTCAATCTTGGGAATTTAGAGGATGAAGGACTTTGCACACCTGAACTTCAGTGACTTATTCAAAGCTATTTCATGAGGCTGCAGAAGAGCCAGGTCTTGACCCAGACTTTGTAAGTCCCAACTCAGAACTTTGCCCCAGGATGAATCCTCTTTGTAATTGGCAACATAGTGAAACTAACTGTTTACAGTCTAATTATCACCAGATCAATTCCTTTAGGTTGAGATATATAAAAAACTCAAATGTCATCTAGGCTCTGAAAATGCTAAGATTTTCACATATTCTTAATGGTAATCCTTGAGGCTCAGTGGGACAGATCACATGTTTAAAGTAAGGAACATCACTAAGTCTTTGCAAGAATGGGGCTTAATTGTAAAAATTTTAAATCTTTATAATAACTTCCTGCTCTCCTCTTTGACGAATGTAGCCTCCTGGAAAAACAGAAGGCACTCCCCCACCAACACAGAAAACAACAACCTTAAAAACAAGCTAATGCAAAAGAGTCTGAAAGAAGTGAGTTATTAACATGAAAAAAATATAAATCAGCAATACAATTGGCAATTTAAGGAACAGAGATGTCATTGAACAAATGCATGTGCAAACCAGGGGCTAGTAGTATTGTCAAGAAAAGACTTGAAGAACTTGGAAGTGATTAAGGTATTTAATTTGAAGACCTTTTCATACTTTTGGTACATCTGATCTTAGATGTGCAGTATGAATAAGCAGTATATGTCATACATGTATACATGCATATATGTAGCTTTATTAAATTATTGATACAGTGTGTCCAGACTATGATATAATGTCTTAGGTATGTAAACATCATCTCATGACTTTCTTGTAGCTCTGAGACAATGAGACATTTATTCTTTTTGTCTAATTGACTATGTTAACCTAAACAACCTTTGCACTATAAAAGTACATGAATTTGCAATAAAGAGAGACTCTATTTTGGCCTTTGTACAGTTTCTATATAATCTTTCTTTCCTGGATCGTCTGATTAACAGCACCATGCACACAAGGCCTCTTTATCTTGTGGGCAGTTGTGATTTCAGAGGGTCCTCATCCCTGACGCCACCAAATTGATGATTCCTGTTCTAAGGGATCTCAAAACATAACTGTCCACATATATATATATATATATATATGTGTGTGTGTCTGTGTGTGTGTGTGTGTGTGTGTGTATATGTGTGTGTATATATATACACACACACACATATATATATATATATATGTATGTATATATGTATCCTGTGCCTGGATGCAGAATAAACTCAAAGTGGAAGGAAGGGGGTAAGAATCAGTAAAATTAATCCTGATCCATTATCTGTAAAAAAACCAAAAAAACAAAAAACAAAAAAACGCATGGAAAAAAACTCAAACCATTTTGCTTTTGTTAGTGACTTAAAAATCACCTCAGATTTGTCAGGACATGAAAATAGTTCTTGAAGAATCTTGAATTTGTGAAGGTTTATTTATAATTCTCCATTGAATCCATGCAGATCTTTATTTTTTGCATGGTTTTAGAGCAATATGAAATAACGGTTTGCGGCTTGAGAATTTGAGCTGTGTTTCACCATAGGAGGTTTTTGTAACTCTGGATAGAGCTTCAGCTGTTGTAATTTCTATTCCAGCGGAGCATCTGGTCCTTATTTTCATTAGTTTTATATTAGCCAAATTAATAACAGAACTGTGAAGAAATACGTTAATAAAATGAACATGGTATTCAAAATATATTGCTGGAGAAGAATTGTTTCAAAACAGATGCTGGGTTGTCCTATTGCATCCCTTTTCTGTCTTGCTACATTAGACATAAAAAAATTTAAGAGAATAGGGACAAATGGAAGAATTTAAGCAGTACAGAGCATCTGGAAGGACGTTGAGAGTGAAATTTATGTGCCTCAAAACATCTTTAACTTCCAAAATAAAACTTGTTTCTACAAAGAGATATTGTGTGGTTTGGAAACTCTTTACTAATACAGCATTTTCTGTTTGGGAGAGGGAGAGAGAGAGGGAATGGAAGGAGAAGGAGAAGGAGAAGGAGAAGGAGAAGGAGAAGGAGAAGGAGAAGGAGAAGGAGAAGGAGAAGGAGGCTAGAAAAGGCCTCCCATCTTCAGGTTCTGGCCCACCTGAAAAGTTTTCTCAGTGAGAAACCAGGGCTGAAAAGGCATTGCTTTCTCTCCCTTGCCTGGGCAAGGCTATACACAGAGTAAATTCTCTGGAGCTGTCTCCTTTTTGGACATATTTTTCTTAGGATTTTGATGAAAGAGAGTTCCCAAAGGTTTTTACAGAACAGGAAAAATTAGAATTGCAACTGAATTCTTGCATGGGGTTAAATACCTGGAGAAACTGTATTGCTCATTGCTTCTTCTCACCTACACCTTTTCCAGAAATGACTGAAGTAATCAAATCCCAGAAAAAATCCAGCCCAGAGTATTTCAAGTTTTCCCTCATATTCAAGACAAGCAAAACCCTTTCCTTTTTATACCTGTGCCACATTTCCCTTTAAAAGATATCTCTAAGTAAGAAGGAACCAAAGAACTTTGGACAGCGTTTGAAATCACTCATTCCAATATTTAAATCATTTCATCTGTAAATAAGTAATTAAGACTGTCTTTGATAAAAATTCCGAATGGCTTGTCATTCTGCCTTAAATCTGAGCTGAAAAAAATCAATTATCAATGAGAAAAGATAACAAAAGATATATATTGCAGTTAGAGGGCCAGCAGAGAGAGGGCAATTTAGAATGATAGCTACATCGAGCACAGCAGACTTGATTAAAAATTCAGCAGTCCTGCTGATGAATGTCCTAGTTCAGATTTTGAAAACATCTATGAACTTTATTTTCTATTGATGAAATAATAATTTTATAAACCTTGTAAAATTCATGTAGTGTTAACAATATTGTGAAATATAAACCGCAGCTAAACAGTTAACTCATGTCCAGTGAAATAGGACTTGCAATAGACCATTGGCGTGAGCTGGACAGCGTCAAACCCCCAATCCTGGCTGCCCAACACCTTCACATTTTTCACTGTCATCAAGCACAGCAGTACATATACCATCTGAGGTACTCCTTCTGGACTAGATCCCCACTGAAAGTGTTTCCAAATAAGGGTCTTTAGAGGTGGATACCTGAATCCAAAGTTCATAAAAAACCTGCACTTAAGAGACGTTGAACAGCAATTGATCTCAGCTAAATCCCCAAGAATTAAGGAGTAATCATCATTG
Source organism: Serilophus lunatus (assembly GCA_013399895.1). Classification (NCBI taxonomy): domain Eukaryota; kingdom Metazoa; phylum Chordata; class Aves; order Passeriformes; family Eurylaimidae; genus Serilophus; species Serilophus lunatus. Next base: position 86,599 of record VXBA01003172.1, read on the forward strand.
ATTTCAAAGAAAATGGGTGCCCTGCAAAGTGAAAAACTGATAACACAGATTGGTCTTCACTGACTTCATCGCAGATGATTGTGGTAGGGAATTACATTACACTCTGGAAAATAACTCAGTTTTTCTGCAAAAAATTGCCACTGCATAGAATTGCCCCCATTTCTTAGAGAGGTAAGGGTGATGCCTTTGTTAAATGTACAGCAGCAAAATTACATATCAAAAAATAGTTACAGAGATGATAACCAGGCAAGACAGATTACAAATAGCAGGGATACATCAGGTTTTGGCTTCCATCGGCCTTGATGAGAAAACTCAGAGGGACTTAACAGAAAAGTACGAGGACGTACAGACTGGAAATTAGGAGACAATTGCTAATTATTAGAAAAATTAGACTCTGGAAAGATCTCTGAAACACTGTAGTAAAGTTTAAAATGAAGACCAATAGGTCTACAAGATGAATGATATGGTGTGGAATGGCATGGTGAGGTGCTGGACTCGGAGACCTCAGAGACTTGTTTTCACCCTGTGTGAAGAGATGTACAGTTAAATTAAGTTGGTTTTAAATCAACAAGATAAGAGGCATAGGAGCATTGAAGAGATTGGTCTTCACAGATCACAACAGTAAGGATTATGAAAGGCCAGAGCAAACATTTCAACTTCATATTTTGAGTTCTCTCTAGAAAAGTAAAACCTTAAGGATATCCGCACAAGGAAGAATACTTTAAAGCCTTGCATGATTTCAAGAGTTCCTAAACATGACTTTTAAAATTCCTCTCCATTTAAATATTTTCTTATTTATACTATAAGCGGTGTGGAGCAATCTAATCTGTTTGTAAGAAAAAGGGAGATACTAGTATCCCAGTTATAACTTTTCTAATTTTCCTTGGTGTAAATTAAATAAAACTCAACAAAGATGGACTTGCTCACAGCTTTGATATGTGTTTGAGATTTGCTCTAAATATTGAAATCACATTTGCCTTGAAGTCTTGTCTGGATCTCATTATGAGATATTAATTTCACTGATACCACAAGGACTGTGAACTCAGATTAAAATTAGTGAGAACTCTGACATGATCATTTGAAAAGGATCCTCAGTATAGTATAGCACTTTTCTGACTCTGCCTTGCACCTCTGAGGAGCCTCATGTGTTCCAGAATTTGGAGACCATAAAGAAGCCATAAACACACTTGAGAAGAAAATATATGTGTACTACACTTGAACTTCTCCAGAGGATGCTGCAATTGTTTGTGTGTGGGAGTTCTAATGGCTGAGTCTTTCAGCAGCCCCTTTTCGGTTTTCTTCACCTCCAATCTGTGCCGAAATATCTTATTTTTCTCATCTTGTAGTGGATTTCATGGGTAATTTCTGCACTTCTGTTGCTCTGGAGGCTATTAAAACCTTGGAGGAAAAGCATATTGACTGGGAGGTTTTTCTTGGCTGAGGCCCATAATACTGAAGCAGTGCCCTCACATAATCGGGATCCACCCTCACAAGTTTAAAGCTCAGTCTAAAATCTGCCAGGCACTCAAAGGAAAATTACAGCATTTAAAGCATGTCAGAATTGCATGTAAATTGCTAAATACAGTGAAATATCATCTATGTGTGTGATGTGACAGGTTAGCCACGCTCGTGGTGCCCAGGCTGAGTCCCTGAGCAGCAGCTGTGTGTCTTATCCAGGATGCCTGGGGACCAGCCATTCTGCAGAGTCAGGGTCCCAGATATTCCTTTTTTCACTTGCTTTTAAGACACATACTGACTGATAACTGTTTATCCTCCATTCTCTCTCACTTCTTGATAATACAATACTGCCTGTATGATTTAGATCTTGCCCCATGTTCAGAGATGGGAAATGAAGGTGGTTTGTCTCCCAGAAGGTCAGTGGAAATGTTTAGATTGCAGATGTTCCTTTGCTCAGATGGGCCCCTACTTTCAAAATCACCTTTTTGTTCATGGAGGAAGGAACACGGTCTCAGCTAAATGCTATGATGCTTATTCTGTCACCAAGTGACATCATGTTGCCATGGCAATGCTTGGCAGCATTTCATAGAGGATTTCTGCTTTTCAGATAATGGAATTTAAAAGGGCTTTGGTCTGAACTTTTCAGGGTCATTTTGAAACAGGAGATCCTGTACTTTTTGTGTTATAATGAAGGGAGGGTGGAATCCAAGTCTGAAACTGGGTCATAGCAAGCAAGCTAGGGATAGCTCATATAAAATGGAGAGGAATTGACCTTCAAGGCACACTAGATATCTCCTTCACCCAGTTATTTCTTTACTTAAGGTTGGACTGTTCTAATGCTGGACTTTGCACTTATAGGCATTTGCCCTACAGCACACACACGTCTCTTCACAAATTAATAGGTATCATCTTTCATGTAAAATGGTGTTTTCAAATTCACATTACTGACTTTTACCAGGAGGTTTCCTCATCACTAGCTGTCATTCTCGGGAGAATCAGGAAGTACTCCGAAAAATCAATTGCTTCTTCTGAATAATGGGAACATCTGCTTTTGAAAGTGATGCAATTTCATCCGATCAACTTTTTGATACATGCTCTTTGTACTCTCTTAGATGGCTAAAAATTGATTTAAAGAACAGTGATGGTACATGAAACTCATAAAATGAAATAATTATCATCTGAAAAGTCAGGTTGAAGTTTATCAATTTCAGCATGAAATCATGGCATTGTGGGAATTTCGATTACTTCTACTAGGCAATAGAAAAATCCGTGTTTTCAATACTCAGATACTTGCTGCGTTATTGATCACTCATGCACATTTTTGTTTTGAGAAAAAAGGAAAAATTATGCAGCAGCTTTTAAGGCAGCCAGAAAATGACAGTTTCTTGTAAAGATTATTAGGACTTACTTCTTAAGTTCTTGAGCTTTTCTTTCAAAAAAGCCTTCAAGGAGAAAGCACGGAGGAGAATTATAGATCTATAGATCCAGTCAGCATGCAAAAGAAAATACATAATAAGAAATAATAAAGTTATTCACCTGAGTTCTTGTCTTTGGGAAACTGCAGTTTAGCTGCTTCTCATTTTTCTAACTCAGGAAGACTTCAACAATATTCTAACGTTTTCAAAAGTTTGTACTGGTTTGAGTTAAGTATTTGCAATTTGCATGAAATGGCACTAAATATGTTTTATCTCCCACAAATAAGTATCAAGCAGTCATTTTAATGAATAGGCACACCCAATGATACGCAGACATTAATGTCAATTCCTCTATATTTATTAAATAACTGTACCTTTCCCCATACATTATTGCACTAAAATGTGAGATTCTTCTCAGACTCAGAGCACGTCTTGAACATTATTTGAAAATTGCAAGTAAACATGGGAGAACTGCAAGGAACTTGCACATTAACTTATAGTAGTTATAGTTTAAATAACCCCATTAATGTGTGATATTATGAAGTTTATTACATAGACCCATGATGAGCATAACGAGTGGGCAAATGGGAGTACTGCAGAATAAATAACACTCCTTTGCTTACAAACATTCCCATAAGTTACAATAATAAAGTGTATAAAGTGACAACCCATGAAGAAACATCGTTCAGTTGGCTACACTAAACTTTTCTTCCTAGGCAATAAAAGAAGCTACAATAAATTTTTTATGTATAAAGTTAATTTTTCATTATACCGACTAACACAAATGCAATCAAAATGTCAGCAAAGGTTTTGGTTTGACTTAGCCCATTACTTTAAAAGATGTTACCTATCTCAAAGGTGACATTCTTAATGTGTTTTTTAAAAGTGTTTTATTGTCTACAGCTAAGACATCCTGAAAGTTTCCGCCTTCATAAATCAAGATGGAATTAGAGAGGGCAAGTGTAGTTTTATAGGTTTGTTTTGCCATGCACAAACTTAGAGTCAAATGTCACTGAAATCTACTTTGATTGCTTTTGAAAATGCATCTTTTAGTGGTGAGAAGGTCAAGTTTGCTCTTGGGCCAGTGTTATCTTTCTCCAGTAGTTTTTCCAGATGATAAATCATGAAAGCAGCAAAATTCGCCACAAGAACAAGTAAAAAGGATTTGTCTCACAACAAAAATAAGCTTCCAGATTGCATTTGAATGCCTTGCATAAGTTTAGGATAAGTTTAGCTACTCAGGTTCCACCTATTATGTATATGTAGCAGACAGAAAGCTCAGTCAGAGCCCAGCCTCTTCACAGACATTCCTCAGAAGGTGGACTGTGAGACTCCCTCTTTACATAGTGCTGCAGAACTTAAGCCTGCCTAAGGTCAAGAATAGGAATAAAATTGTAAACAGTTAATCCTGGGCAATTAGTGTTTCCATTCTGCAACATTTCAGAATGAAATATCAGGATCTAGGGTGCTTTAAGTTGGAAATTTTCCTTCTTAAAAAAAAAAAAAATCTAGCATTTTAATACAGAGCTATTTATTCTAATGTGAAATACAAAGTTAAATTTATCATTTTCCTGATGTATTCATATTTTATATGGGGAAAAAGTCCTGGATTTGCAAGTATTAAAATTACCTAATTGCATTTTCTTTTCATCAGCCTAAATCCTTTGTCTTGGTGAGGTCTCTGACTTTGGCTCACTTACAGAAGGTGCAGGACTCTGATGCAGCCATGTTATCAATTCAGCTGAAATGTGTTGCCTGTAGCACACCAACTGCTGTCAGGATAAAGCAGTTGAGTACAATCTATTACAGACACAAATATTCTGGATTTTAAGCCATGTTCATTACTTGCCTTGCTCCCAGGAAGAAAGTTATCCTTACAGGTTTGTAAAGCACAGGTATTGAAAAAGGTAAACTAGAGGGGGAAAAAAATCAGCCTGGATAAATAACCAAGATATGATCATCCATTTTTCAAAGACTACACATAGGTATGATACTGGTCACTATCAGAGATGGAAACATGGGATTGCCTAAACTGTTCATTTGCTGTAACAGTGCCATTTTCCATTTCCATAAATTAGGAACTTAGGAGTCTCACCATAGAATTAGAATGACATTCATCTCACCTGATTTCAGCTCTCTTTATGTTGTGAATAAATCTAGGGTTTTTAAATTATAGTCCGATAAAATTAATTCCACTCTCAGTCACTTGAGGAAACCATTCAGTCTGAGAGTCACGAATTACTGAAGTTTCTTCCAGCTGTTTGAAACACTTGATGTTTCGAGTAATAGACAAGCATAAAAATACGTTATCAAATCCCCACCTGACACAAATTTAATCAAAACTAGCACTGTCCTGCACAAGTGTAGCATACTCTCATCATTACGCATGGAGAATTTGTGGCAACAGCACATAACTCACTGAGTTCTGTGAGAATGTTCTTTATAAAGTTCAAGACCTCTAATATCACTGCTGGTAGATGATGCCTGGTGAGTTAACAGCAATACACAGCTGGAATAGTCTTTCTACAGTTTAGCAAGAGGTGAGGCTTGATTGATAATAGATGGGGTTCTCAGCTCCCTTTGAAACTGCTATAAATCAGTCAGATAACTGCAAACTGAAAAAATAAGTCAGGATTAGCGAAGGGTTTTTCAAAGATTTTTTTTTTTTTTTTGCAGGTTGGAGGTATTGCATTGCTGAAAGTCAGAGCTGTGAACTAAACACAGGAACTGTGAACTAAATTGGTTTTTTGCAACCTCCAAGAGAAAACCTACCAATCCTAGCCCTGTAAGGATAAAAGGACCTAGTGACTTTGAAGGGATGGCCCAAGATCTGTGCATCGTTTAGGTTCTGCTGCAGTGCTTCAGGATGATTCACCTGCTCAGGGCCTTAACAAGAGAGGCAGAACTTGAGAATTTCACCTTCATGATTACAAAGATGGAACCTGCCTCTGTCTCTTCATTGCTAAGAGCATGACTCTGCAATTTAAGGAAGGAAATTATTCCTTCTAAAGGAAGTATTTCAGTGTAACCACATCGATATAACTGATCCAAGAAAATTACCAAGGATTATGAGGATCCTCTCTTTTTAAATTAAGCATAGGTAAGACCAAAAATAAAGTGTTGTCAGTGAGCAATTACAAAAAAGCTGGTAGCAACAAGTACTATTAAAGCCCTGAAGAGATCCCACTTTCTGTTGCTTACTCTCTGCCAAGCTTCAACTGTTTAAGTTGAAATTGGAGTTGGCAGGCATCACCCAAAGGGGGGGTCACAAAGCTCATCTAGGGAAGAAAAGAGACATGCTCTTGCATCTGTAACTGCTGCTTGCTGTTGTGTAACCCTAGTGGTGACAGAACTACTGCCTTTCAACTTATTATCGCTCCGGCCACAGAATGCTTACATCCTACAAAGTGACCTCAATTTCAGAAGTAGGACTGGCCCCAAATGAAGATGCCCAGTAACCAGAATGCTAAATAATTTACTGGTAGATTTCTTAGATATAGAAGATAGGCTCTTTTACAAAAAGAGTTTTTTGCTCTGTTTTTTAAAGAAAAATATATTCATCAGTTTAATTTGGAGGTCAGGACAATATGCAGGATGATGTCAAGCCACTGCAAATCTGCATAAGCAAACCACTGCATGCTACATTCAAAGCATGCTAGTGGGCATCACCAGGTCTCCCATACTGTACAAGCTGAACCAGTGATAGGAGAATCAACACTTGAAACAGGCTCAGGGAGGGGTTTTCATCTCATTTAAATGCACCTACAGTGCAGATGCCAGCAGCTAGAGAAGTCACCTAGGACTCAGTTTGTATTCTGTGGTCAGAAATAGGCACTTTTAAGTAATGGTTCATCTGACCTATTTTACCTGTCTAAGAGGAATTGTACTTTGATGTAAGAGTTCCTGTTTCTTTCCAATAAGACAACCTTAAAGGGACTAACTCCAACATGGAGTAACTGCATAGCAGACACATGCATTGGTTAGATAAATCTCACAATCTGCTTTTGTGCTGTAGATAGACCTTTCTGGAAGGTGAGTGAATGACAACAAGAATATAGCAGAAAGAGAGTTTGCACTACAGAATTCACTAGACTGGAAAGACCTAGGGCTGTATAAAAAAGTTCACCCCTCCCGAGTGTAGGGTGACTACAGTGTGGAGCAAGCAGTAATGTGGGCAGACTAAGAGTTTCCACCATGAGATCGATAAATGTACAAATGCTAACGAGATAAAACTACTTTGGTCTCTCAGTTTGAGAGCAGTGAAAGGCTCTTACCTTCCCCAGCAAGGAAAACTTTTTGGGAGAGTAGCCCAAATTTTGAAAAAGACTGGAAGACATCTTTTTTATTTTAATGTAATGTTCACAGTATAGAATTGCATTCTTTCTGGAGGGATGTATGGTTTGTAGGACACCTCAGAGACTTGTTACCAAGAAAGTCAAAATACATTTTGCGGAAGCATACCTTCCCTACCACATCCAGATATTGAGCCACAGCAAACAGAAAGTATATGATGCCAAATGTGGAGCACAAGACATCTCTCCTGAAGGTACTACCTGTGAATTCGACAACTAAACTCAACACTAAGATAATCAAGACCCAGATGACAGAGCAGAAGGATCCCAGAAGATACTCCTGAATGCATGCATCCTTTACAATGCACCCTGCCATTATGTAGGGAGAACTTTGCACCTCTGAGAGGTCAGAGACTGCATCTTTCAAGTCACAGTTAGCTGTAGTCCCTAGAGGGACACAAGGAAGACAAGAGATAATAAGGATAACCAGATTGCTATTGGCCTGACCACAGGAAGAAAGTGACAGATGACCAAAGAGGATTTTGAGAAACATAGAATCATAGAATCATTTAGGTTGGAAAATACTTAAGATCACTGAGTCCATCAGTTAACCCAGCACAGCCAAGTCCACCACTAAACCATGTCACTAAGTCCCACAACACTGAAGTCCAGATGGCCAAGGAAGGAAATTTAACAACTGCAGAACAGCAGCAGACAGATGCCACAGCCATGAAGAGTTGTGATGTGATTTATGAACTCATCTATCACCTGGCCTAAGACACAATTAAAAACTTTCACAGAAATAGGACACACCAACAACACAGGAAACCAACTGGACTCCATGTCTCATCATGAAGTCAGCAGCAAGGAAGAAACAGTGGGAAAAAAACCCCAAGAAATAAAGACTGGATTAGATAGCCTGAAATTGTGAAAGGCCTCCCAGTTATAGAGACATATGCATGGTACAAACATATTGCAACAGAGATTATGTGTTCGTTTTCCCCAGCTCCAACAGTTCATCAGTAAATATGTATACAAAACACTAAAAAAACCCAAACCAATAGAGATATTGTCAAGAAACAGCTTCATGAATAGAGTTCAAGGGAGGAGAATAAATGACAGGAGAATAAAATTGGTGAATGCATCCAGAAGTCCATTTACTTGCTAGTGTCAAGAACCCTAGTTGCATTCCTGCATGGAGAAATTATTCAGCTCACAATGAGATGATCTAGCTTTATAAGTTTTCACCTTTATATGATTGTTTAGCAAGTGGTACAGAAAACAGCTCAGTACACTGAGAGCACATATGTCCTATGATACAAAATAAGTGGTGATCAAGTAAGGAAAAACACACATACTGGAAGGTCTTGTGGCTAGTACTACTGTTTCCAAAATCTATATTAATACTAATCCTTGCTTCCTTTGGAATGTTTGATTTACAGTCTGAAGAAAGCAGTATGTTAATATAATTTGTGATATTAAATAGTATACTAACTTCATGTATTAATATGCTGGTGGCCTTCTTGATTCACCCACTGGAGATGAAATTGGGAATTTTTTGCCAATAAAATCTGAGTTTGTACAGGCAGAGTTGGCAATAAGTCCTCCAAGAAATAAATTTGCATCCTGAGAGATCAGACAGAAGAGGGGGTCCAGATTGCAAGGGCCATATCACTGTTTTATTGGTTTTAGCAATATCAAAGTATAGAAAAAGAAATTACCTCTTTAAATTTTCATTTTAGTGGTGTCCTAACAAGATTTTAAAATAGAGAAAATTAATTGTGAAGTTAATTATTTTCTTCCTGGTTTACACAAAATCTGAAGTCTCTCACATACGAGCATTGTATATTGTTGAGAAATTGCACTCTATTTTTTCCTAGATAATCTTACCAGAGAATCTCAAGGGCAAACATTAAGTTGTAGAAAAAAAAAAATAGAAAAAACCTCTACATTTGAAGAGTTAAAAATATATGCAACATAAATACATGTATGTAAAGTGAAATAGTTCTGGAAAAGAGTTTCCAAAAACCAGTAACTGTTGTCACATGAAGACCTGGGTGTGCCCTGCAGTCACATAATACTTGATGTAATCGATTTTTTCTTGTGCAGACTTCAGTGTGCTATAACATTATCCTTTATTAAGAAGGCAGTTAAAAGTTCATACTATAATGTATCTGTGTCTTACTAATTTTATCTTGAAGACTGTTTTATTCTCCCTATACACATAGCATTATGCTTTATATCTCAAACTTTTAGGAAATTGAATCCAGCATCAGTTCAAGAGAATTAAATTTAGATTGCTTGGTTTTGAATGGCTAAAAGATTCAACACTGAAGACATTTTTAGAAATGTTTGATACTGATAAGAATCAACTTAAGGACAAGCTTGTAGTTAAGGTGCAGAACTAGACATCATGAGGTTTGGATTCACTGCACTGCTTCAGGTCTTTTTTTGTGAGCTGATGCAAATACCCATGTTCTCCATCTGTATAATGGGAACATTATTATTCCTCTGTCTGCATTGCCACGGAGTCCTGCAAGCTGCTCTTCGGACTCGTAATATTCCCTCATCTGTGAATGGTTTGCAAGAGAAAAGCCTCTGACTGTATTCTTTCACAGGGCAAGAACGATCTTATGCTTTTGAACAACACTGTGCAGCACTGGGATCTGAATCTGATTGTAGCTCCTTCTGCTACAAAAATACAAGTGTTAATAATAATTAACGATATTAGCACCTTTTAATTGTGCTGTACTTTTAAGCTCCTTCTTACCTCTTTGCTCTGCGTTAGGGAATTCCCCATTGTCTGCTTTAGCTATGGTAAATACCCCTGCTTCTCAATATTATTATTGTTGTAGTTGTTAGCAATTTATTCAAAGAACATCTTATGATTGCAAATAAAACAAGCAGGTGTCTGCACTGAGGAGTTTATAAACTACATTAAAGATAGCACAACAAGACATGAACAGAGAAGGAAGCATTGGTATTCAGTGCCTTTTACAGAGGTGAAAAGCAATAGGCTTTTGTTTTCCCCCTGTTCTTTTCTTCTCATTTACTTTCTTCTTGTTTTCTTGGAGTCCTGAGGTGTGGGCAATCTTTGCATTCAACGAATACTGGGCAGAACACGCTTAGCTGCTAAGTTTAGGACATGAAACATAGGAAGTCTTGAGGGAGATGGACAGTGCAAGAAATCCTGTTCTCTTTTCACATCCCTGGATAAATGCTACCTCTTGTAAACAAATCATAATCTCTTATACATCAAACCTGCAATTGCTCGCATCCTCTCTTGTGGACAGCTGCGCAAAGGATAGGGATGACCCTTGGCTCCCAGCAATGTCCTCTCCCAAGGCAGAACTGACATCTTATGATATCCTATGGTATAAGAATCATTGCTCAACTCAAACAAGGAGGCATTAATTTAGGTCCTGATTGTTGACATCAGAAGTGAAAATCCTACTGAGCTTCTGACCAGGTCTCTGTAATCTGAAAAGCACATTTCCTCTTTTTCCTTTGGTAGTTTGTTAATATCTCTCATTGGAACTTACCCTAGGTGGGACTGTGGTTCCCACATAGGATTTACAGGAAGAAGTAGAGGCAAATTAAGAGGTCTTGATCTCCCCTGTGCTAACAGCATCTGGTGCAATACGTCCTGCTGCATCACAAAATGCTGCTGCAGCTGTTTTGAGATGCATGTCTATCAGAGCAGAGACTATCTGCCAGGGTCAGTGCAGTTTATCATGATCAAGTCTTTGAAGGGTTCCTGTCTATTGACTTAATAAATAAAACAAAAAAGAGTGAGATGACACTGGAATATGGAATGGCATGGGGCAAAGTCCAGGGAAGAAGCACTTCACAGAGTAGTTATGGAGCCTCCACAAGAGTCAGAGGCATAAGGAAGGAGAAGTCGTTGTAAGCTACTTTCATTACAAGATTGTACATTGAAAATGAAAATGTCACCCCAGAGCAAAGTGCTAACTTTGTTACCCTACAGACAACTCCAATTGAAAAAGAATTACAGGTTAAAAAGAGAAGAACCTGTCAGCAGGGCTAATAGCAGCTAGCATCTCTTCGAGAGTGGAAAATGTTAAAGGCTGAACTGCAGCCAAAACCCATGATAAAGCCAAATTCAGCAGGGAGATTCTGTGTTTCATCAGTAATCTCTGGATCAGGCCCTTCATTTCCCCTTTGTTTGCTGCACTGAACAAGAAGTAGTGGAAATAAAAGTGACTCACTCTTGTAGGAGGCTGTTTGGCCCCTTTGCCAGGCAGTCAGCTGACAGCACATGGTTCTGTAAGGCATGTTATATCTCTGCACTTTCCTTATCAAAATGTCAATACTTTCTCATTGCCTTTGAGTGTTCCAAGGAAAGTACATACAGACTGCAGGAAATGAAATTCATGAGATCCAAAGGGCTGAGGTAGGTATTCCTAGGAAAAGGCCCGAGACAGAGGCAGGAACTTGAGAAGAAGGATAAATAATTGCTATTTATTTTTTTTTTGTATGGCTGCAGTTGCAGTTTTGAAAGGCAGGAATAGAAGTTTGAGGCCTGGCCTGCCACTGAGTGACTGTTATAAAATCTGTTGGAAGTCAGGAAAAGTAACTAACAAGACCTGCTCTCAGCACTGAAGAATGCAGTACACTTTCCCTTTCACCATCCTTTATTTTGGCTTCTCAGCTGAGCTTAGTTTAGTGAGTTCCCTGTCACTATCAAAGGAAGATTTGCAAATTTCCTACCCACATTTCCCTTCTTATAGGTGCTTAGTACTTCTTTGGCCTAGGGTAAAAGACACATCTGCAATAAAATAGTTACTCTTAGTCCATGAAAAATTTGCCAGGATTTCAGTAGGTCTGGATTTCACTGCTGTGCTCCTACTTTGACTCAGCTTCGTTCCTATTTGTGTATGTGTTACTGAGCATTTTGAATTCATAACATCAAAACATCAGAAGGAAGCACTAAAACTTACTGCTTGAGTTTCTCTGTTCAAACTTGTCTTCTCATCTCCTGTCTTGTCTCTATAAGATGTCCATTGGTCTTTGACCCCTACAGTCTTACCATGGTAGCAGGTATAAGACAGCTGACAGTGCAGTACTGTACTGTACTGTATTCTTCCTTTTGCATATTGCAAAAAATCCTTAATAATAAAAAATAATTTATTTTTTTACTTTAAAATGTCATAATTTAATTTCATATCAAAGGATTTAAAAGTGCAAATGGTCTGTTTAGCATTAAGATTGTACCTCAATGGTAGATCTAGAGTCCACCTCTCATCATTGTGCTATCAGGTGCAGCTTCCCTGAGGTTCACCTGGCACAGCTGGATTATGCAGAAAAGAAAACACAACCTTAGGCTCCATTACATTCTCCAAGGAAACACTGTGAGCTGATTTTTGTGTGAGCAGTGGAAACCACAGTGTAATAAACTGCCTATAAATGCAGCCTGAACTTGAAGCAAAAATGCCAGATAAATTGATTGTTTATACAAAATGAGGTTTTTTAAAGTAACAACAAAAAATGTGAAGTGTGCAACAGCAATAGACAGTACTAGCAGCAATAGTAAGATAGTTACTAATACACTGGGATTTCAGTTTCAAGGTAAATTTACATTCACACAGATGTACCAGGTTAGATTTTATATCAGAAAGTCAATGAAAAGAAAAATCCAAATTGATCATACTTACTTGCTGTTCTGCCAGATCTGAATTTTATGTGCATATTTGGTGGCTGATTACTTGGATAGAGACAAATTTGTTTTATTTCTCTCCCTGCAGCTTGTTCATTAAAATTCTGTTTTACTCCAGCAGCCAGCATTGTGCTGCAACCTGACAACTGCGGAGAGGGAAAGTGCCACAACAGACACATGCCAGCTGTCCCTTCCTATCCAGCAAACTATTACTTCCCCATGTGGAAATACAGTATTTACCCTTTTCCTGGGGAAACAACATATTCTGCAGCAAGACAATAGAAGGCAGCTTGTTCATACACAGTTAAAGTGCACACATGGTAAACATAACAGCCTGATCTCCCTCTGCATTGCTCCAGTTTTGCACAGATGTGTATCAAAATGACTCCTACTCATCTTTTCTTCCTTTTTTTTTTTTNGTAAAATCTAACTCCTGTTATGCTATCTCCCACACAGCTTCTGAGTCCAAGTAAGGTGTCTGGTCCCATGCTCATTCCCACAGTTCATGGAATATATATGTCTTTGCAGAGAGCTGCATGGCTTCCTTGTATTGGTGCTGGGCATGCCTCTGTAAATTCCAGGGACATGTATCATAGCCTTATCTCCTGGATTAGGTATAGAAAATCCTCTCCTGCTTCAAAATAATGGCATTATGCCAAATTTTTGGATGCCAAAATTGACCTTCAAGGCCATATCTAAACAAGACCTTAGATGGAATTCAAGCACTTGAGTACAAAATGGTCACAACACAGTTATAGAGTGCTGCTGTTCATCTATTTTCCAAGGTAGAGGTTCTCAAGGTCCACAGATGTTTTACTTTCTGAAAGGTACTTAAGGCAAGGTTTGCAGTGCCAAGGTAGAATTGTTCCAGAGTTGGCATAAATGGATATTACATTGCCTAACGCAGGTCTCAAAAACCTTAACCTTACAATTTAACACTTGAGAAAAACAGTTCAGTTTTCAATAGAGTTGGTATATTGCAGCACTTCTAGAGAAGAGGCTTCTGACATAGGGTTCTGATTCCTTTTTCTAAGTAACTAAATTTAAAATCTCATGTACATTCTCAATAAATCAGTGCAGCAACTTAAACAAGAGTATTTTAATATGCAGCCATATTGTTGGGCTATATTATATCTGAGGTGCAAAGGGAGAATGTGCAGAGAAATACTCTCTGCAGTGAGTTATGCCTGGTTGACTTTGACTTGGTGTTTGCTCATTCAGCACTAGAGAGTATCTGGGCCAAGGCTCTAATAGGTGAAGAATCAGAACAGGAGGAGATTTTGCGTCAGTGTGTGGGCTGTGAATGCAACAAGGAGGTGATTAAATAGATGCTGGCAGCAGAAGATAAAGTTAGCAATTATGAGGCCATTTCCAGGAACAGGCTGCCCAGAATAAAATTATTTTGCTTAAAATCAGCAGGTAAGAGTAAAAAAAGTCTTTCAAAAAGGTCTGCTGTTGCGACAAGATTGGGTTTTCTTTCGTTTTCCTCTAGAGCTGCAAACCAAATGGTTGCACAGTTTCCTTTTGTACATGTCTCAGGGATTATATTTAATATTATTGCCCATCTTTTCAGAGCTAGTAGGGCTCATGTAGAACGTTATGCTGGAGAATGATACTACAAAGCTAAGGAAGCAGGAAAAGGAGACTGTAAACTTTCTCACACTTCCTCAGCCTTATGCTGTGAGCCCAATATGAAGGGGCAACTACTCATGATGTTGATCCCTACTGCATTTCACCATATGTAGGGTGAGGTGACAGCAACATCACCAGATGCTCTGCTTAGTACCAGTTGTAATGTGAAATCATGAGTAAGTGGGCAAAGATCACAGATTTATTCCCTGTGGGCTTCCAGATTTGTGACAGATGACGAGTCTTTTCAGTCATTCCTGACATGATTGACTTCAAAACTCATCGCTGAGTAGTGAAGACCAAATTCCACAAACAATGCACATAAATCATCCAGCCCCCTACCCTTTGTTTAGGAATTATGCATGCATCAGTGTCGTATTGCAGAAGTTGGTTTATATCGATCAACAAGAGAGAGATTAAATATGCATTTATACATGCTGAGAGTACCTCAGGTGCAGGGAAAATTGTGTTATGAGACATAAATGCATGAGTTTACACTGTAAGAAGACATGTAAGAGCTCAACCTTCTTTAAATACAGTTATCAGTACAGCCACCTCACCGTCCTTAGACATTTCCACTGAGATTATAACAGCAGATACTTTGAAAGATTTCAGGAGCACCTGCCTTTGTACGATTTTGTTACTAAAAGAAAATACATGGAAAATATCTATCCTCTTAGGGACTTCACATTTTTGGCTGATATCTCATAAAGGTAGATACTTCATGAAGTAGTCTTTAAGTGCTTCCCTCTACAACCAAGTACATCCCTCAGAATATAGAGAGACTGTCAAATAGTATGTATATCCCTGAAACTGATCTCAGCTAAATATATCAGTAATGATGGTATGATTTTACAGGTTTTAGAGTCAGTGGGGAAAATTATGAACACCTAGTCTCTTGTGCCTTTTGTGCAACCAGGGCCCTAGCACTTTGTCAGTGCTTCCTTCCCTGACAGATTGACCTTCACTGTCTAGCCTTGATTTTGTTCCATCACTGCAAGTAACACAAATAACACAATTTCTATGGGAGTCTCCATAGATACAGATCCACAACTAAATCCAGAGCCTCATCCCAGCAGTCAAACCTTGATACATTGAACCTGAACCCTGAATCTGGAAGCTTTAACTTCCACAATGATGGGATTGACAAAGTAGCCTGGAGCTTAGCAGAAATAAGATTACCAAGGTGCAATGTTTTACTCAATGCTAAAGAGATAGCACAGATAAGCTCTATCCTGTGCACAAGCAAAGGAGAGAAAGAATTTTGCTTCCATGATTTTTCTTTTTTTAAAAGGAGATAAATATTCTTATAAATCTATGCTGTGGGGCATAGGAGACCATAGAGCTGATGACACTGACCCAAGAAAAATTTTATGGACATCTCTTAAGATCTGTGCATAGTGCTATTTCTTTAGTAGTATAGACACAGTATGTTGGCACACATGCCATACATAATAACAATATAATAGCCCAAAGACTTGAAGAAACAGTCCAGTGTGTAGTTAGAGGACCCATGTGCTCCAAGGAGTGTTTTTGTACACAGAATTCAGGTATTTTATGGTTATACCAAGTAAACAATGCAGTAGATTTAAGTCCTGGGGTTTTTTTCTGTGTGAACAAGTTCAAAGACATTTCATACAAGCTTATTCTTATTCTGACAAAGTATACAAAAAGAACAAATGGTTCAATCTTTTCCACTAAATACAGCTTCAGGCATATAATTAGCAATCTAGAGAGGATGATTGCAAGTGAAGTGGCATGAAAAGTTACACTGTTATCACAGATGAAGTTATAATATTTCATTATCATTCTATGATGCATGAATTAATTGATATTTATTCACAGAGGTGCATTGGAAATAGTGATGCCTTTTATGATAATTATACCTATTTTTCAATCTGGGGAAGAAAAAAAAAACCTGCCTTAAACATTAAGTTATGAGACAGACTTTCAAAGAGCAGCTAACTACTTGCACCTACAAAAATACTGCAGTTATGTGCTCTTATTTTATCTATTCATGGTTCCCATAGCTATACCCAAGTACATATGTGCAATGTTTATGTCACATATTGATATATGTAAGAATATGAACATACATCTTGGAGGGGACACTGAATACCATGGAAGCATATGGAAGTAGGAAGTTTGCAGACACTAAGAAGGAGATAGCCAAGAAGAGACGAATACATTTAAAAATATTCAAGTACTGCTGAATTTCAAGTGGAAACTGCAGAGGATCTCTGCAGATTTATCTAATCAAACGAACTTGGAACTGCACAACAGAAATATGATCTTGTCTTTCAAGGCCAACTTCAAGATGCTAAAACTGGGTCCAAAAGACCCTTCAGGCCAAGGCTACTATGCCATAAGGAATGGAAAAACAGCTTGTAAAGGAGACTAGACAACAACAAACAGTGTTGTCTTCTTGGAGCCAAGGCTCATGACATCATTCTGAGAAGGCATTTTGAGGTTAGCAGGAAAATTTCCGTAAGTGAAATTGCATATTAGCACAAATGGCACTTCTGTATGTAATAACACATGAAGAGTTTGGAGGGGACTAATAGTGATGCCATTCACCATGATCATCTGTCCTTGAGGACTCTCAAACTGAATAGCTGCATAGGTATATGATGTTAAATATAAACTAGTGATAGCCATAGCGGAGGAAGCAAGAAAAGTGTTCACTGTCCATTTCAGTAGAGAAAAAAATTTCTGCTGAGGGCTATAATTAATGCTATCATTAATATTATTTTATTTAATAGAAAAATATTTAATATAATTCTTTTCTGCTGGATTATAAA
Source organism: Serilophus lunatus (assembly GCA_013399895.1). NCBI lineage: Eukaryota > Metazoa > Chordata > Aves > Passeriformes > Eurylaimidae > Serilophus > Serilophus lunatus. The sequence goes on from VXBA01003172.1 coordinate 103,871, forward strand.
AATAGAAAACTTCCACATGGTTGACAGTTCAGAGAGGACAAGAGCAGAACAGATAGTATCCATTTTATGTCAAAACAAGACAAACACCCCAAAACTAAGTAAACTCTGAAGGGACAGAATAAAAAGACATTCTTTATGCATCAATATATCTATACATAGGGGATTATGTGTAAGAATCAGGAAGAATTTGAATATCTTGTTTAGGACCTGCTTAGTCACTGGTACTAAAACTGCAAAATTTGACTGGAATTTTAAAACTGGAAGTTCTGTTTTATGTGTGTGGTATGAAATTGGGAAAGAAAATTATCATGACTTCTCCATGACTTCCTGATAGAGTAAATGAACCTGAATACCTATAAAACAAATTTCAAAAAACTTTAAGTGGAGTAATAATTAATGTAGATCACACTGGGGAACAGCAGAAGACTATTTTAAGATTCTTTCTATGATAATATATGTGAGACAAAAATGCATGGTGGGGTTGTCCATTTCACTCAGGTGTATAAATTATCAACTTTGACATTTCTGGCACATCCATGTAAAATCAATTTTAAATATGAACACTCTGAAATCCAAAAAGGAAGATAAAAATGCAACAATTAGAGATTTGAAGGCTGGGGTATACTGAATGCCAAGTGTCCGACTTTGTTGCATTTGTCCTGTGTAACCAGAACCAACTCTAGGTATTTGCTATCTCAGCAGACCAATTTGTGATATAGAAAATAATAGCTGGCTCAACTTGATTTCACTGTAGCCTGCAAGAACTTATCTTGAGAAGAAAACTCTGAAAACAGAGTGCCAATCAAGTATCAGACAAACCATCATGAAGCCCTCTAGCTGTCAGACAAAAAAAAACAGACTAGAAAAACACCTAAAGTTTAACTGTGAACTGATGATGGAAAGAATTTGCCAGAAGTTAAGATTGGTTTTTCAGTGAGAGTGTGTGGTGCGACGGTGTCAGAGTAACTGGATGATTTTTTTCCCTTCTTTTCATCTGTAGCTAGTGGGTCTGAATGAGAAGTTCACTCAGGAAAATCCTATGGGCTACATTATGCAGGGATCTGAGGTAAATTTTTACAACATTGGAATCCTTGTATCTGTGTCAAATTTAGGAAGCAAAACCATCAGACCCTACGGAATGACTATAGCTCGATTCTGCTTATCTCAGTGTCTCTTTTTGGAGCACTAGACTTCTTGAAGGGTTTGGAAAACAGCTGTTGAAAGCCCCAAAGTTTTGGTTTAGCTCTAATGTTTATTTCTCCAATTTTGTACAAATAATGTATAAATACTTTTATATATATAAATATATAAATCCTTCTTGTATAGATGGGACAGAATTCTTGGCTAACATACTTTTAACTTCTTTTTTCCAGAGGTTCCATTCTTCCTTCATGTTTTTTCCTTGCTTTCTGCACTCATTAGATTTAAGTGCATTCTTGTGTGGCAGGATAGAGGTGTGATTTGTTTGTTTGTAGGCAGGTGGTACTTTGTACAAGTATTGGCTACATACTGTGTATGTTGAATTGATTGATGGTGATAATTTTAGCTTCTCTTTAAAGCAGTGTATCTGCTATTGAAACACTTTCTCAGAGTTTTAAATATGCTAACAGCACAATGTGTATATTCTTCTGTCAGCTCAAGTGAGAAAGCTGCTGTTTTGACATCTGCAGGACCCCACTTTGTGACTCTGTGTCAATGGGCACGCTGAAGGTTCCCTGTCCTACTGACCCCACTGTTCCCTTACCATCTCATCTACCTAGGAGGCAGTAGGCCTGTCAAGAGCTTAGTAATCTTGGTTTTGGCATCCTTCCATTGTAATAAATGAAAGTGTGATTCTCAGACCTGCTTAGTTTAGTGGTCAAGTTAAAATGGTCGTTGTGATAACATCAATGCGGCATCTTATCCAAGAGTATGTTGGAGATCCAGGAGCAGTTCCTTCTTCTTGAAACTAGATGACTTCTCGATGGTACTCAGTAGATGTTCAACAAGAGACACTGTTACCTGTGCTGTAACTCATTGTTGACATTATGATAGTATTTGTTATTAATACAATCCATTTAATGTATAAGATATTGAAGAGAGTATATATACATAGGTGCCTGGTTTTTTATTGGGTAGATGGTCAACTTTATTTTCTGCTCAAGGAAAAGTACTGTTTGAGTTGAGACTTCAGAACTGCAAATGTTTGATTATCATATCCTATCTAAGCACAAAATGCAGCCAATACCTTGCCATCTTGTGTTATTATACTATTCTCTGTTCCTTGTTACCTTGCATGTTTTTACCTATGTATATCATATCATCAAGGAAACAGGGATGAAAATTGCATCAGATGGTCATCAAAACTCATCCATCCATAAAAGCCAGGATGAAGAATGTCAAAAGTATCCTAATAGACTTCATCTAACAAGTATATTGACTAAATTTGTTTGTAAAAAAGGTCAAGTAATAGAGATTTCAGTATCTCAAACTATGGTGCTGTTATCTGCCCTTCATGTTATAAAGTCTTAACTAACATTTATCCTGAACTTTCTTTGCTTCAGAGTCTTTCAGAGACTTCATTTCTCTCTGAAATGTAGTAGGCAACAAGGAACATAAGGAAGGGATTATTCTCTCTTTGTAGAGTTATTTTACATATTTAAACACTACTGCACTTCTCTACAGTTTCCTCTAGACTTAATAGACATTTCTTAAAATCCTTCCTCACTGTTCATACCTGAATTTCAACTCAATCTTTTCCTCTTCTCTTTTTCTGTCATTCTTTTACCATAAGAAAGACAGTATTATCAATGTTGAACAGCACAGAAAGATTTATTCCTATATGATGTTTCCCTTAGTACCTTATACACCCCAATGATATTGCTTTTCAATGGTAATATGGCATTTGGGGTTTGTGACTCAGCGTTCTTGCCAGGTCCTCCTCTCCCAAACTACTTCTTGGCAAGTTTTTCTTCATTCTGTATTTGTGTAGTTTGTAATTTTTAATAAAATATATAACTTTGTACTTGTCCTTATTGAATTGAATCCCATTTTTTTAGAACATTTCTTCAATTTATCAAGATCATTTTGCACTTTAATTCTCTTCTTCAATCTTATTATAGCCTGGCCAGTTCTGGAACATGTACAGATTTAATAAACTCATATTCTATTCCTTTACCCAAGCCATAAGTGAAAATATTGGCTAGGTGCAGGACATAATGGCTGAAATCTACTTATACATTCTTTTATTCTGACATTAAATTAAAAACAGTTTTGTATCCACCCTGTAGCAGTTTCACTTAGTTTTCTTGACTTGCTTATGAAAGTTTTATGTTAAGCTATATCAAAATAGGCTTTGTAAGAAATATGACCTATGATTTTTTCCTTATTCCTCAACCAGTTAAAACAGTTTGGCATGATTTCTTGGAGGATTCAAATAGACTGGGATTCCTCATCTTGGAAAAAAATAGATGTCTAGAGTCTATAAAATCCTGGAAGTTGGGAAGAAAATATAAAATGAATGACTGTTCACTGTACTCGATAAGACAGATATGTCTTCTGACAAGGTTTTGAGGCCACAGCTGACTTCCACAGATCTCCCAGTTGGGTTCTCATGTCTCCATACCTGGGGCTATTACTGCTCATCGTCTCCTTGAGCAGGACCATCATTACAGTAATAATTTTATTTACAGGTATCTGTTGGTGATAAATAAAATGTCATATATCATAAAGAATTAATGAAAAGCTGCAAGTTTATTCATTTTATCCTAGTACAGTTAATATACTCTTAAAACAAGACGGTTACTTATTTACAGTAGAGTTTCTGAGCCAGTGATGCTTACCAGGCCCTAAAGAACTGTTTTCTGGTCTGTACCATCTCTGATCGAAGAGATTTGCTTGAGTTGCCATGAGAACAACACAGCCTAGGTGAAGACTAACAAGCAGTGGGTATGAGGAGGCTACCGGCAGTGCCTGATTTGAATCAAGAAGGAAGTGAATATTTCAGAGCAAATGCATATTTGATCAGTGGAGAAAAAGTGTAGAGGCTTGAGGGGAATTAAGCCTTTCTGTATCTCAGGATCAGCTGAGTGAGGAGAGAAAACACCTATGGATAGATGTTTTAAATGGTATTTTTTTAAAATACTAAGTGAAATTTTACAGGAAGAACTAAACTGTCATGTGTTGGTGACAAAAACATAGACCAGTTGTTCATTTAAGGGTTATTCACATATGTTTCTGACTTATTCAAAATAATCAAGATTGCTTTTAATAGCAATCTTTCAATTAAAAAAAGGCCAATGGGGATGAGGCTGTCACCAAATATGGTTTAAAGCGGAGATTCATTTCAGCTTTAACATTTCAAATGTTTCCTGAACTGAGACAGAAGACCTCTTCTACACTTTGCCACCACTCAGCAGCCACATGGTACTGAGCTAATTGCATTGCTTGGCCTTTATTTTTGCCTTTGATAAGGCAAACTTTGCCTCTATTGCTGTAAATAAAATCCTTTAGGGAAATTTTCACATGGTTTGTGTTGTGTTGTGTGGACACATTATTCCATGATGATCACGCTAAGCTAGCCTAGTCACCTTCATGATTAATTAAAATCCTATCAACAAGACTATTTTTTATTTTGACTTATAATCTTCTCTCTTATTCTTGCCTTAAAGTCAGTCTTGGGTATAGAAAGCTTCATAGGAAAACAAGATATACTATATTCTCTTCTCTTTGCTATTAATACATAATATGGAGCCCTAGAGAAACACAAATACATCTGCAAAGCATTCTGGAGCAAAAGAAAGGATTGATTTTCTCAGACATTATTTATCCAGTAAAGTTATATTAATCAGTATATTAGCAGCAATAATTTTGTTATAGTCTACCTGAGTCATTATTTATATCATTCCTTTATGTTTCTTTTAGAAAAATTTTGATGTCTTGTTATTCTGATGTATTTGAGTAACCTGAGACCAAGAACGATAGCTTTTTATTTGTTCTTCTTTTCTGTCAGTCTCATTAGCTTCTTGTTACCTATGCCAAGACAAAAATATTCTAATTTATCTGTTTTTCTGTTCTCTGGCAATGAATTAACGATGATGGGAACCATAGCAACTGAAGCAAAAACTACATTAATCAAGAACAATATTTCAGTAACAAAGTCTTCCACAGAAGATTATAGCTGGAACAAAGAAAGAAGTTAAGCTGAACCCTGGTGCAGCATTTCAAATGAAATGCTGATCAGGTTTCCAGGTTATGTATAATAGTCAAAGATAGCCAGTAATTGTCAAAAAACACTCAGAAACTTCATAGGTCTCAAGCAAACATTTGGCAACATTCACTGTGATTCGTCCTGAAATGTTATTCTAAGCCAACCAACGTAGTTAACACTTTCAGAGCTTTGTTTAAAAGAAAAGATTTCCAACTGAAATGAACCAACTGAAATATAGCAGCTGCTCTAAGAGAAGTATCTGTTCCATCACCCTGTGTTCTTGGCATCGTCAATAGTTTGGTATTATGAAAAGATCCAGGCATGGACACCAGATATAATGCCCTAGAGTGTCTGGGTTTTGATGACAGTTTAGTCCTTCTAAATAAAATCTCACTCAACATGTGAGGATGCAGGCCTACCTAGTCTTGCAAAAAGTGTGGAGTTAACAATCAGCTCTGACAAAATTATGTTAATGACATCTCAGCAATTTACCGTTCAAGAACTACTGTAGAAGATAGAATCCAGAAGTGAATTAACATTGGGAGTAAACATCCTAGACAGAAATATCAGCTGTCCAAGGCTTTCTGTAAACAAAAAACTAACTCATCTGAAGCACATGAACTGATATAAGGGCAACTCAATTACCCTATCATCTAATGAGAATGGAGGACAAGAATTGACCAGCAAGCGCATTGAGTTCATTGTGAACATTTTTTTCATGTATTAAAGATAAGGACAGGGGCTTTTTCTAAGCAACAAGGCAGAACTGATTAAGAACATGACAGAGAAACAACTTAGATGGAATTATTATAAAATTGGAGGGCTTGTAATTCACAGAAGAGAGGGAAGAGAGTAGCAAAACAGAACCACCTAGCATTTCAGGAAGACTGATTGCAACAAACTCAGAGGTCTGGTAGATACTAGCTTATGAGAAGCAAGTGCCAGTGTATACGGCACAAAGGCAGTTGGGAAGAGAAAGAAACACAGAAATCACAACAAAACATCCCATGAGTAGTGTATAGATAAGATCAGGAAGGTATATTCTCAGTTGTTCAACAGGGAGGGACACTGAGAAGCCTGGAGTGCTCAGTAGTTCCATTACTCAGCTCTCACTAAAAAGACCAACTGCAAGCTTACGACTAGCACAATTAATACTAGCAGCTGAAAGGATTCTATATCAGCCTGGAATAGCAAAAGGAGAATGCATAGTGCATAGCTAAAGAGGATGCTCTCAGATTAGCTAAATTTGATAAATGTTATGCATGACCAAAGAAATCTTAAGAGCTAGTACTTGTTATTTCTAAGACTTCTTGAAACAGGTGAGGCACCAACAGACAGTAAAAGAGCAAAGGTTATATCTGTCCTTTGAAGTGGGAAAAGGAGGCAGTAAACATAAAAGTACACGAGATATTCCAAATTGGAACAGAGGTGGTGTTAAAAGTCAGGTAAAAATACAACAAATAGAGAGTAAATGAGTAATGGTACATTCCAGGCTGCCAGAATCTAGCTTATTTAAAAAACTTATACTAACAAGGATGAGTAACTTAAGCAAAATATGGACAGTGCAGAAATATAGAGTAAAATCATGAAAACATAAATGTATAATTTTGCAATGGCTTTGTAGAGGCTTTTTTTTGTCTCTGATATGAGTCTTAAAATACATAATTTACTTTTGATGACAGATACCATGTAATATTCAAGTTTTATTTTTTCTTAAAATAATCTGTAAAAATATCAATGCAATGTCTTTAAAGTTACAAATCTGCTTTAATTTTTAAGTGTCTAACATACATGTAGAGAATTCCAGGAGAAATGAAATCCTTAGATTTCAAAGAAAGCAAAATTCTGCAAAGTAGCTGCATAAATGTGATGGTTCAGCAAAGGAAGCCATGACAGTTTTTAAAATGATCAGCTGAAAGTGCCTTCCTGCTGGTTATCTGAGAACTGTTGAATAATTTAAAACTCTTTGACTTAAATGGAAGATCTCTGGCTCAGTTATCACAACATATCACAACAAAATATCTTATTGTCCTGGAGGGTATATGTAAATATTAACAGAGATCTAATCTCCTCTCTGACTTCAAGATACTGGGCAAGATTCAGTTTGCTTACTTGGGCTCCTAAATTGAAAAGAAGGTAGAATTTGTGTACTAATACATAAAGAGTAGAGGTATTTGGAAGATAGCTGCAGTCAGTGGTTGGATTATGGAGAATAAAAGAGAAATAGATAAGACTTTTGTCCTATATGCTTTTTTACCCTTTTGCTGAGGTATTTTCTTAGTTGTTTTTTGAGACTTTTATAGTTAAAGGCATTCTGTAAGAATGCCTACTGCTATGGCAATATGAATATTTCAACTTTGTTTTACAGCTCCCAAGATGAACACTCACCACTTTTTCTCTGTTAAGCCATCTTCTTCTTTCATGATGCTGTGTCTACTGCCTTGTTCTCACTTTATCGGGGAATAAGCAACCTTAGGATGAAGCTTAATAAGCGTCAAGTTCAATATGTAACTGTGGTTGTCACGAATAACTTTGTGAAACACAGAATATTTTATACAAACTACTTTTATTTTAGGGAGAAAAGGAAATTTCTCCAAATTTTTCTGTAACATATGCTGTTTTGAAGTTTCAAAGCTAATCCTAATGAATAAATTCTTTAATTTTTTGGCCTACACATCTACATAATATACCTTTTCCCTCTGTGGAGTGCATCTCTAGAAGAAAATAGCTATGATTTCACCTAAGAAAACATTACAGTTGCAAGACAGAACACACTAATACTACTTTTTGCTTCTATTTTTTTCCGTTGCAAAATTATTGTACCCTAACTTTTGTGACGACTCTATCCTGGTCAGCTATGATTAAAATATATATAAAATGCATAAATATTATTATAGCATTTAATAAATAGTATAAATAGTATGAATAAAACTCCAAATCTTATTAAAAAATATTTTGAGGCTAAACCAGATCTTATTTGGTAAACAATATTGAACAGAGTCATTATCACAGAATCAAAGAATATTCTGAGTTGGAAGGGATCCACAAGGATCAAATCCGACTCTTAAATGAATGGCCCATACAGGGATCAAACCCATGACCTGGGTGTCATAAGTACCACAATCTAACCAACTGAGCTAATCTCAAGGGCATTATGAAACAACCTGAATTTTCAATCAGAGTAAAAAAGTTCTGTCAAGAGACAGAAAAATGTAATGTTCTGAGGCATAACTCTTCGAACATTTTTTACAATGAAGGTTGATAAAAGAGTTTAAAATAGGAGTAGAGGAAGAATATAGACCTTCATATATTTATATGCCACTACAGAAAGACATACTTTAAGGCTATGGAAGCAGAAGGCATCCAAAAATCCCTAGAAAGTGTATTGTTTATCCAGATGTCGAGCATATGTAGGAAACTATCATGAACTCAGTTCCAACGACACATTGGCAGGTGCAGGTAAGACTTCGTGAAATGTTAAGAGTGTATCTCAAATTTCGTGAAGATGTTTATAATAAAACTGGTTTTGGTGTGAGCCTCCACCATGGCAATGGTTATAGTGCACCTTTTATCATGAAGGCATGGATACAAAACCTGGATGTTAACTCCAGAGCTTGAGAAGATAAACTAATAAATCTGAGATTTTGTTGATGAATTAAATGCCATGAAGTTCAGGAAGATATTACAAATTATGCATTTTGAGAGGCCCTAATGCTACTTTTCACTTTTTTTAACACTTCAAAAAGCCAAAAGTATGTTGGGAGCATGCCTGAAGTAGACCTGGATGTTATTAACTGTGAGATGTATGGGGAGAAGGAAGGTTTTCTGGGGAGGTGTTAAGCTACTCAAAATAGCCTATTTGACCTCCAAAAAATGCTGGCTTATTGCAGCCAACAGGATGCAAAAATGTTGAAAAAAGTCTACATCCCCTACAAAAATCAATGAAAGAAGTGGCTGTGACAGTGGAAGTTAGAAAACAAGCTGAAGGTTTTCTTTGGACCTAGACACTTTCCATGCTGGCCTCAGGATTAAATTTTTTATCCCTTCAACTGGCAAACTTCTTTCACCAGATAATCACCTCAAATTGAAAAAAATTAGATTCCACCTAGGCTATTAGGAGGCTGCTATTTACATGCTGTAAACATTTACTCTGCATTTGCTAGTGTTTGTTGCTGGAATGCAAAGCAGTCCCCTATTTTGAAATGGTTTTCATTAGTCAGACTTGGAGAATTTAACCACTAGTTTTATTCTGCCATGCGTGTATTATCAGTTGTATCAAAGACTACTTATGCAATTGGGGTTCCTGCTATTAATTTTATTACCTGAATCTGAAGACATTATTGTGTCCGAAGAGGTTAGTGAAAATATCAACTTTGAAAATTTGAAAGTTTTAGTCTATTGCTTAGACTTTCCACAGGACCAATGTAGAGACATAATTGCCCAACAGCCAGCCCACATCAGGAATAGAGGACTGCTAATAGAGACTTAAAAGACTTCTCTAACATGTATTCTTTTTCAGATATTTTTGAAGGTTGAGTATCTATGTGGAACTTTACAGAGAAAATAAAGTTAGAAAATATCAACCTGATGTTATTTCTGACTGGAAATATCAAGAATCATAGGCTCTAGTAGTTTTGGTTTATGGACCAATTTTCAATTGGATTTTTTTCAATTTATGGAGAGCTTTTATGGAACAAAATTGTTTGCCCTCAGTCTGTGAAATGTGATTAATTGTAGGTGACTTTGATGGATGCTGCTTTTGAAAGTGATGAAATTCAGAAGGGACTTAATCATTTGTGTATGAGCATCATATTCATAGATCAGAACATATATAACCAGGGCAGAGGAAAAAAAAAGCTAAGCACTGCAGGTATTTGGCTTTTAAAAATCCTTAGAAACAAGGTGGAGATCATAACCCTGACCAGCAAGTGAACCTGTCAATCTTTAGTTCTCTCTAGAAGCTTCTGAAGGTGATAGCAATGAGCCAGCTTTCCTGTGGCAGAATTGAGACATTTAGGACTTAAGAACTGAGCTATTCCCTCCAGGCCAACTAGCAGTTGAGGCTTTGAAAAAATCAACAATAGAATATCAAAAGCAAGAACTTCTTTATTGGTGGCTCCTGGGTCCCTGAAAACATGTCTTGGTTGAGAGATGAGAATATGCCTCTTTTACAGATCTGTGTCAAGGTCCTAAAAAACCCATGGGTTTGACTCCTGGTGATTTAAGAAGTGATGAAACCACAAAAAGCTCTTGGTGTCTTAAGAGAAAGCTTCAGTGTCTTACTTTCAACACAAAACAAGATAAGCAGCCAAATGAAAGAGCCAAATCCATTTAACGAAAAAACAAAACAAACACAAACAAACAAACAAACAACAACAAAAAAGAAAGAGTGAAACAGGCTTTTTAAAAATGAAACCCCTTTTGCAGTATCTTGCAGTGTTTATCAGGACTGTTAATTCTTGCTGTCCTTCTAATAATAGGGCTTTTGTCCAGCCAGTGATGGAACATGGAGAACAGTGAACATCCAGACTGCCTGGGATGCAGACGCCTGTCTTGGAGAGGAAAATACCAGAGCCACAAGTACTCTCACCTCCAGGATGCTGAAACAGAGAACAATCTTCAAAGAACAGCTTCAATTGAATGCACAAAAGGCAAACTTCTCACCCTTATGCTTTGTAAATATCTGATGCGTGCAAGGCAGGATGATCTATACAAAGGAAAAAATGAATGTGCCTCTTCAGAGAAGGAGAGACACAACTGCCAAAATCAAGGAATGCCAAGTAACTGCAGTTTTGTTGTCCAGGAAGTATTGGGAAGTGTGAAAAAACATTACAAGAGAAGAAAATGCTGAAGTACTACTAAATACACTGGACAGATCTCAAATATATTTTTTAGAATGCTAAATGAGATTTTGTGCGAAAAGACTTAGTTGTTAGCAATTTTAATGTACTCAGTTTGGTGCAGAGTATTATCCAAGCTCTTTTCACATCTAAAGTCTAGGAAAACTTTGCACAAATGCCCTATCTAAATTAGATAGATCTTAACTAAATGTAACAAAAGATGCACTTTTGGAACATCAGAAAAGCCTAAAAAGACACTGGACTTGATTTGAGATCACTTTTCCTGCCTGACTTGTCTCTTACAATCTGAAACGCAGAGAAAGTTTTCTAACTCTGTATAAGATGTATACATCTTTTTTTATATTGAGTAATAGCATTTTGCTTTAAATAAATTTATTCTTTACGACTGCATTGTATAACTCCTTTGAACTAGCCTGTTAGGATAAAGAAACACCATGGCAGTGAAAGGTCGACAAAAGTCCTTCAGTCTACCAGAGAAGTAATGACCAAGAAAATAATGTGTTGCAAGAACACAGGTCCAGACTCGCTGAAACATGTTTGAGCAAGTCTAGGCATGTCCTGGGTGCTATAGCTTAGCTTTACAAACCATATCACCAGCCAGTTGTGCTGCTCAAAACCAACACTACTTACCAATACTCAAACCCAATACTCCTTAACTCTATAAGATAAGACCTTGCCATGGTAATGTAGAAAGATATATAGTAATATAGAGAGGCAAATAAGCAGGGCTTTTGCAGTAATTGAATGTGCAGAGGCATTTTTGTTTAAAATTCATTGCCTTTTTAGGATAGGAAGCACAAGTTGTGAATGTTCATACTAGTCAAATTATTTTCAGCAGCTGTATTTTGCGGGGCACACAGCAAGCCACACTGTCTCTGTGCGTTCAAGTGGCTGGCCAAGACCATAGTAAGTTGCTGTTTCCAAATTCTCTGCTGACTGGAGCTGGTACTGTCCCTGCCTCCCCAGCCAGAAGGCACTGCCCCCACAGGTCTGCTGGAGGTAAAGAAACCTCACGCATCTTCACCGGCAGGCCAAAGTCCCCAGCTGACTTTGGCAGAAGCGATATGGTTAACAAACCCTTCAACTGGCAAAAATTTGAGAAAAAAGAACAGTGCAGCATTTGCAGACCGCTAACTTGGTACCTCTTCAGCTGGTATAGCTGCTTCCAAAATGAAGATCTGTGATTTCTGCACATGGCCTGAAAGCAGCTATCTGGGAAGATCTCTGTTACACATCTTAGTTACTTATCCCAGATTTATATGTAATGTGTGGCTTTAGACCTCTCATTTGATTTTAGAAGTATAACATCATATCCATAAAAGTCCACAAAATTAGTATAATAATATAAAGTGGAAGGAATTTTTAACACAGCATTCACAAACATTATTATCCAGAAATTTAGTGAAGATTACTGAGTGGTCCGAACCAAAACTTTCCAGTAACTGCTACCATGGAGGAATGAGTTGCAGCACTATTTTCCCCCCTCCCATTGGTCCAGAGCAGTAGTGCACTCGTGGTCATCAATTCTTTTTCCTAATCCAGCAGAGATTTCCTCATGACCAGATGGAAACCATTTACCACTTTCAAGGAAATATTTGCCCGAAGCCAAGCTGTCGATCACAGGTCATGTCCTAAAAAACTTTTTCCTCCCCACTGCAGTTTTGAACCTTCTTTTCTGTATTTGATTGATCGAAACTCCGGATAATAATGTAGAGAAGGTTTTAAAAGTGTGATACGGAAGTACCAGTACCTGCATTGCTTTTCATGTCTATGACAAACAACAAAGTACTAGTTTTTCAACAAAATTTTGTTCTCCGGAGGCCCTGGAACCTTCATCTTCCTTCCTTGTGCCCACCAGCCTGTCTGTTTTAAATTTCTCTTTTTTTCTATCCATGTTCATTGATTCATGAGTATTGTGTAAGAGGCCAGCATAAAGCTGTGCAGCGAGGGTGTCATCATTGTAACTGAGCATCGATTATCTAAAGAGCACACTTGTTACTTTGGTTGATGAGACAATCTCTCAGACTGACATACATTCTGAGAACAGAAACTTGGGGTAATTTACCAGACCCTTTTTATACCCCTTATCAAGATTGGTTTTACCTTTTATAGATCTGCAATACTACAGTGGGGGATTAGGTCCCTGCAATGGGTGCTGCTTTTGGTAATTTACTGAATGATAAAGACAATGTTGTGGTGATCAGGTATCTGTAAATATTGACCTGTAATGAGAAACATGTAAACAAAACACAAGTTGGCTTTTATACTGGAAAAAAATATGCTTGGCTGTGCTGGAAATAATAGCTTTTTATTTAATTTCATTTTTTTTTCCCAGAGAAAAGTTTTTCTCTTTCTATCATGCATCATCTTGATCTTCCACTCATGCTGACAGAGAGAGGATACAAATGATTTTTAGAGCTCCACAAGGATAAAAATCAGCAGGGATTATTAAGCTCTCTCTGAGCTGGAAAATGCTATGCTTCAGCATCTAGTTAATAAATATTTATTTTGCTTCTATTTCTATGTGTGAGTGAGACCCCATCATGTTTATTTGAACAGAGAATATTATGCTGAAAGACACATTTCCAGGGGAGACTATATTAAAGAGTGTGTGTCATACTATGGATGAAACTAAGATTTTCAAGGACTGAAACATCTTTTTTGGGTTTGGTGGTTTTTTTGAAGCAGACAAAAAGTACAGAAAAAAACTTTGAAAAGAAACCAAATCACATCTTGACTTTGGGACTGAGATTCTTTGCAATCTAGTATGAAAATAAAAGACTCTCTTGTCACATGAGGATGCACATTGGCAGGATGACTGAATATGTAACAGGTATCCTTACAAAGTGGTGATGAGAAGCACATCTTTCAAGGGATGAATGTTCTGTGTAATGTGCTTTGGCCTTGGACATAAAACACATGACAGCTTTAAAGTGTCTGTAGCCTTGAAAGCTAGTTACAGGATATTCACACATTCAGTCAGTTGTTTTCTTGTTTTGACTCAATTTTCTTAAGTCAGCAACACACAGAAGGGAAATGAATATTTTAACTAAATACAATAAACAGCAGTAACAACAACAAAAAAATTTAGAAAATATTGCAGAATGTGAAAAAGACGCTGCTGTAGCCCAGAGGCATTCATCTCAGCAGAAGACTGGATACAAATAGCAGTGGAGTGGAAAGACCACAACAATCCCACTATAATCAGTACTGCTGAGCAATTTAAATACAGGAACTGCTGCCAAATTCATCGTAATATATGAATTAGATGTGTTCTCTGCCTGGGAAAAGCTGGTTGGGAATACACATCATGTGAGCAAACCGAAAAGATCTAAAATTCAAGAGATTGCATTGACAGATCTTTTGGAGTTACAAATAATAGCAATAGGTGAAATAAACTGCAGCTGTAAATCCATGGATGGAACATTATTAGTAGCTACTCAGATTTCTATTGATAGGGATGTAAAAATAGGCCATTTTCAGCTTTTGTGTACTGCTAACTCTTTCCGATTGGCAAAATGCTGAATATGCTCTGTTGGTGGTTTTTTTTTTTATTTGTGATCCAGAATTATAAAGTGCAGTCATACAGACATTTAATAGTGGTCTTATTATTGTTCTGAAATACTTGCTCACCAGCTGCAAAACAACATTTTATTCACCTTCGCATGCTGTGTGGTTTTCCATAGATGAAATGGTATTTATGCTTGACAAATATTCCAGTTAGTGTCTAAGGTAAGGTGATGTGCTTAGCAAGAGCTGAAGCCCATCAAAATGAAGGTTAATCTACACTGAGAGATGAGCTGTCATTTAGTCATTCCTAGCAAGACTGCAGGAGTCGCAGCGACCAACAGAAATGACAGCCCTTTTGGGATGGTTGTTTTATTTGTTGTTCTTTATTTTACTTTTTTCTTCTGAGAATAATAACCAACTTATGGTACAGATACTTCTTTCTTGGTGGTACAAAAACAGCAGATTTTTTTTATGAGAACAAGCAAACAAACATACTAATTCCCATGCTAATCAGAGAAAGTCTGGTTAGATTGGAGTCTGGACCCTGGAACACTTGCTCAGGGGTCACAAATCTTGGATTTAACAAAGAAAAGGCTGATGTTACGAGGGAGGAAATTGGCAGATGGAAGTCAAGAGAACTTCTTGCTGATGCCTAGCTATTTGTGTCTGCCGAGCTCTGTATGAGAAAAGGTGGTTTCTTTGTCTATGACTATTTTTTGTTGTTTGTTTTAGGGCTTCCTGCAGGAAAGAAAGTGAGTGTGATGAGAAAATGCTGACTATGGTGCAGCTGAAGTGTTTATAAAAGGGCTAAATTCACTGCCAATGTAATTTAACATAACTGGAAGCAATGGAGCTAACCCAGGAGTGAAACTGGCACCCTTTACTTTTCAGCTGATTTAGTACATATTCAATAGAAAGAGTAGCTTGTATTCACTCATTAGTATATGCCATGTTTTTAACACATTGCATATAAGCCTTCGATCCAGTCTTCTATAGTAAACTCCTGGAGAAGCTGGCAGCCCAGGGCTTCAACAGGAGCATTCCGTGCTGGGTTAGGAACTGGCTGAATGGCCGAGCCCAGAGAGGGGCTGTGAATGGTGTCACATCCAGTTGGTGGCCAGTCACTAGTGGTGTCCCTCAGGGATTGGTGCTGAACGGGTTCTGCTTAATATCTTTATTGGTGGCCTTGATGATGGGATTGAGTCCTTCATTAGTAAATTTGCAGATGATACCAAGCTCAGAGCGGGTGTCCATCTGCTGGAGGGTAGGAGGGCCCTGCAGAGGGATCTGGACAGGCTGGAGAGATGGGCAGATTTCAATGGGTTGAGATTCAACAAGTCCAAGAGCCGGGTCTTACGCTTTGTTCGCAATAAACCCCATGCAGGGCTATAAACTGGGCTCAGAGTGGCTGGAAAGTGGGCAGACAGAGAGAGACTTGGGAGTGCTGGAGGATAGGAGACTTGACATGAGTCAGCAGTGTGCCCAGGCATCCTGGCCTGCATCAGGAATGGTGTGGCAAGCAGGACTAGGGAAGTTATCCTTCCCCTGTACTCGGCACAGGTGAGGCCTCACCTTGAGTACTGCGTCCAGTTCTGGGCCCCTCAGTGTAGGAGAGATGTTGAGTTACTGGAACGTGTTCAGAGAAGGGCAACAAGGATGGTGAAGGGGCTGGAGCACAAGCCCTAAGAGGAGTGGTTGAGGGAGCTGGGGTTGTTTAGTCTGGAGGAGACTCAGAGGTGACCTTATCACTGTCTATAACTACCTGAAAGGAGGCTGTAGTCAGGCAGGGGTCAGTCTCTTCTCTCAGGTAACTGGCTACAGAACAAGAGGACACACTCTCAAGCTCCATCAGGGGAGGTTTAGACTTGATATTAGGAAGAAGTTCTTCACTGAAAGGGTGATCTGCCATTGGAATGGGCTGCCCAGGCAGGTGGTGGAGTCACCGATCATGGAGGGGTTCAAGAGTAGGCTAGATGAGGTGCTTGGTGCCATAATTTAGATGATGGGCTGTTAGATTATGGGTTGGACTTGATGATCTTTAAGGTCTCTTCCAACCTTGCTGATACTGTGATATTGCGATGTTGTGATATTGCATTCATTTTGGTATAAGACTATTAATTATTAGGGCTAAGGGAAGCGGGAGAATTCATAGGCTCATGCCAGGTAAAAACATACACTGACTTATGTGCTGTTAATTTGTTCTTAAAGGGTCCACGTATCTGTCAGGTAAAGTCAGAAGTATCAGCAACACCTCTTACATGGAGAAATTTTCATGAAGCCCCCAGTTTAATCACATGCACACCACTGATCCTGGAGTGGAGCAGGGATGGGCATTCATGGCTTTGGGGCTTATTGGTCCATCCAATAACAGCCCTTCAATGAACTTTTAGAACACCAGATTGCAGGGTGGATACAAATATCCTTCCCTTCTAGGATACAAATTTCTCTCATTTATCTGACTGACTGTTTTCTAGCCTGCAGCAAGAGACTGTTGTGATGTGCACTATTAAATATGCTTCTCTGTCAGGTTTTCTTAGGAGATTATGAAGGAATTTTCCTCCTAAGTTTCTTCTATGAGAAGCTTTTCTTGCTCCATTCAAATTTTATGCAAATTTCCTTTCCTTCCTTCTTATATTTTTGCCCTATGCATCTCCTTTTCTATGCCAAAAATCACAGAATATGGCAAGAAAAAATGTATTGTGACATTTTTTTTTTCCGCATAATTTTCATTGTTCTTTGGCTGGCTAGTGGTCATGTCAGGTTCTGGTTCAATTACAAAAGGCACTTAGAGAAGCAGAAGAAATAAAAGGTACAAAGAAAGCTCCCAGCGGTTTTGAGATGTGCCTTTATACACCGAACTTGTCCATAATTACTGCACAGGATCTGGAGTCTTCCCATCCCACCCAAATTTCCCTCTAGCAGTGAAAAGGGCCATTCTGTGTGCCAAATGCTCCATGCCCACCAAGATTCACATTTTGACAACACCATTGAGCAAACTAGTATTATGGCAAGTTTACATGAAGTTTACTTTGACTTTTCTTTCATAATTTTCATATGGTCTCATGCCATCTGATAAACCATGAAAATAGTTGGAGAGCCATGGAAATAGTTTAAACCAGAATCAGTAAGAAATCAGAAAAGCTTCATAGCAGGATGATTTATGGATCATTCAAAAAATCCACTCTCCTTTTCATGTCCAGATTCACTTATGCCATTAAATAATAATTCTAGGTAGTTTAGAGCGATTAGATTATTAAGACTTTGTAAACTGGAAAGGAAAATGCAGGAAATTCAGATGTGTGCAATGTAGTGGCTCATCATTACTCTTTAACTAGAAGAATTATCTTATGTTGTTTGCTGATAGTATATTTAATAATGAAAGACATAAACAAGCTCTGCCAAGCATAAGATTTGCTGTTGGGTGAACATCAGAAAAATTATTTACAAAAATGTTTGTGAATTTTTAATTGTATTTTACATAAACATTTTTACACTTCTTTTGTTCACCTTTTCCATCTAGTCAGCTGAGGAAAGATTTTTCTTAAGGAAATATGCACAGAAAGTAACTTTTGGCCTGATTGTTGTTTAATTATGAAACAAAGAAGAAATTAATGAGAAAATAATGGAAATAAAGGGCAGAAGGAAAGTTGAGGTCACCCAAATGAGGAAGACAAAGTCTATCTAGACTGATCTACCTCCAGATAAGCCAGTTCCAATCCTGGGATCAGGACAGCCAGGTCAGCACAGAGATGTGCCAACTGAATTGAGCTAACTCATTTACACAGCCCCTGGGAGCCAAATGAGTACTCAATGTGGCACCATGCCATGCAGACATACTGTCCTTCCTGGGCTATCTTGGCTATCTCTCCCATGACACGGCATTGTGTAATGTAGATGTGTCCTTAGGTGACCAACCAGCACACTCAGCAAGCAAATCCGAAACGGCAAATGCTCAGACAAAGGGCTGTGATCATTTATGAATGCTCTGTGAGCCCTGATATTTGTTCAGATGAACAGCTAAATAACAAACAAAAGGGAAAAATCTGAGACCTCATTATAGACTAAATATTAGCAGAGATGGGAGTTAATTTCAACCCTCTCTCCCCAGTTTGTTTCCTGCCAGCATATCAGTCTGCTGCCAAAAGTATAACTATGTTTTCTGAACCTAGTTTTAATATTCAGAGGTGTTTTATCTTGCATCATTTTTCTTATAACTCTTACTTGTACGGTACTGCATACATTTTGCCCTCACCGTTAAGAAGTATGAAATATACAAGAGTTTCTTTTGATATATTTCAAACATACTGTTATGTTCATCCGTACATAAACCCTTCATTGAGTGTAGTCTGTGATCTATTCATCTTAATGCAAAGGTCTGTTTGGAGTTTCACATTCTTCAGTCATTACTTATATGCTGTGGCACATAGTGAATTACTCAGTAGTGCCTGAAGATCTTTCAGTCTTGGCCAAAAATGGGGGTTTTTTAGATTGCAAATATTAATAACAATTTAAATTGACAAAAGCCTTTGACAATACTCTTGGATGTATGTGCATGTATGTATTTATGGAGAATACAGACCTGAGCACACGTTTGAGTGCCATCCCTAATGTCAAGTCATTCCATTGTCGTAACATCAGTGTTTTGCCAGGAAAGGACTTATTGTCATGTTGTAAATTCAAAGAGATAAAGCACTTGGAATTTGTCTGCTTCATCAAACTGTTTAATCCATTGGTGACCTTTGGAAAGAACGAGGAAAAAAGAGAAAATACCATGAAAAAATATAATGTATGGTTTGGGAACGTTATATATTAGTAACAAAAATATCCCTTTCATACATATTCTTTTGCCAAGGTATAACTAGAAGTAGATCATTTTTAGAAATTAATTTCTGAACTCAGCAGCCACTTTTGTCCTTAATTCTCATAAATGGAGTAATTTCATTTTCCCTAAATCAAGAATGAAGCTAGGCTGGTCCCATCAAGAGTACACTGAAGGCCCAGATAATTTGGGGTAAATCACTCTTATTTTTTTCTCCGTTCTTATAGCTCTTCAGCAGAGTGCTGGTACTATTTTATTGCCTTGTAAAGTGTTTTGAGATCTGAGAATGACTGGAGCCATGTGTAAGTGTCAAGAACAACCACATTTCTAGTATCTAATTAGGTCAGATTCTACTCCTGCATATAAAAATATTATTCTCGTTAAATTCAGCAGAATGTCATAGGATGTAAGAAAGCAATTTGTACTTTAGCAACTGAGAGATGAATCAATTTTCAAGCTATATAACAAAGACTTTTAGATATAAGTAATACTTAAACTGAAGCATCCTGATGGACTGAATTTTGATGGAGAATCTCCATCTTTTATTTGATACAAGGGGAAACATAGGATGAGGAAAAGACTGAGGTACTTCATGCCTTCTCTTCCTCAGTCTTTGATAGTAAATCGAGTTATTCTCAGTGTATACAACCCCCTGAGCTGAAAGACAGGGAAGAGGAGAATAAAGGCCCCATAATCCAAGAGGAAATGATCATTGACCTGCTACGTCACTTAGACACACACGTGTCTATGGGGTCAGATGGGATCTGAGGGATCAAGGGGATTAACGGTGTTTGCAGAAGGGCCCATTGAACCACATTGCCATCATTATTCCTGACTAACCACGGGTCTTCTGAGTTGGCTAGAGGTTAGCCAGTGTGACGCCCACCTAGCATAAGGGTCAGAAATAGGATCCAGAAGACTGCAGGCCTGTCAGCATTACCTCGGTGTCGGGGAAGGCCATGGAGCAGATCATCTTGAGAGCCATCATGTAGCATATACAAGACAACCAGGGGATAAAGGCCCCAGTGCTGATTTGTGAAAGGCAGATCCTGTTGACAAACCTGATCTCCTTCTATGAGCAGGTGACCTGCTTAATGCAAGAGAAAGATATTTTCTACATGAACTTTAGTAACAATAATACTGTCTCCCATTCTCCTGGAGAAGCTGGCAGCCTGTGGCTTTGACAGATGGATTCTTCACTGAGTAAAAAATTATCTACATGTCCAGGCCCAGACAGTGTTGGTGAATACAGTCATATCCAGTCGTCAGTCATCAGTGGTGTCCCCCAAAGCTTACTTCTGAGTCCAATCATGTTTAATACCTTCATTGATGACCTGAACTAGAGAACCAAGGGCCCTCTCAGTCAGTTCGCAGAAGACACCAAGTTAGGGGCGACTGTTGATCTGCTGGAGGGTAGGAAGGCTCTGCAGAGGAACCTGGACAGGATGGATAAATGGACTGAGACCAATCACATAAGGCTGTATAAGACCAATGCCAGGTCCTGCGTTTGGGTCACAATAACCCCATGCAGTGTTACAGGCTGGGGGAAGAGTGTCTGGAAAGCTACCAAGTGGAAAAGGACCTGAGGGTGCTGGGCAACAGTGGCTGAACACAAACCAGGTGTGCCCAGGTGGCCAAGAAGTCCAATGACACCCTGGCTTGTATCAACAGTAGTGTGACCAGCAGGACCATGGCAAAGATTGTACTTGTACTTGGCACTGGTGAGGCTTGTGTTCACTTTTGGACACTTCACTTCAAGAAAGACATTGAGGTGCTGGAACATGTCCAGAGAAGGGAAGTGGAACTGATGAAGACTGTGCAAGAGTGATGAGGAGCAGCTGAGCCGGCTGGAGTTATTTAACCTGAAGAGGAAAAGACTCAGTGGGGATGTTATTGCACTCTACAGCTACATGAAAGGAGATTTGATGCAGGTGGAGGTCGGTCTCTTCTCCCAGGTAACAAGTGGCAGGATGAGAGAAAAGGGCCTAAGGTTGTGCCAAGACAGGTTTAGATTGGATATTAGGGAAAAATTCTTCACAGAAAATGTTGTCAAGTATTGGAACAGACTGCCTGGGGAATTGGTGGAGTCACTATCCCTGGATGTATTTGAAAGACTTATAGAGTTGGTACTTAGGGATATGGTTTAGTGATGGACTTGTTTGTGTTAGGTTAACAGTTGTACTCCATGATCTTATCAATCTTTTCCAACACAAACTATTACAATCTATTCTTGTATATAATTTCTGCCCTGTACTTTGGTATGAAAGTTGCTCTTCTAGAGGTACCCAGTTAGGTTGTAGGATCTGCTCATACTGTGACCTGGGAGTAGAGGAGGAGATGTCCCCTGGCAGCCTTGCTCAGGGCCCAGCAAACACAGTATTCTTGGATGGATTCAAGGAAAAGCCCCTCTCCTGCAGCTGCTGAGTAGCTGTGCTAAGCTTCTCTGGTTGTACTCAGCACCCAGTTCTCAAATGTAGAGAAAATCATGACCCTGGGAAAGACAGTAGCTGCCAGAGCTACTGCAAAAGAGAAAAAGTCTTTGTCAATCCCTCAGGAAACCCCTATCTGAAATGACCAGCTTGATGGTTATGGGATGGATACTAAACTTACACAGATTTTACTGCAAATCAATGTACTATTGCAACAGCTATATCTATCTACTCCTGGCAGAAAAATCAAGCCTCTGCAACTCTGCTTTACAACTGTAAGGTAACACAAAGTCTAAACTAGTGCAAATTTTTTTCCAGTTTGGATCAATTGATCTACAACAGAAAAATCTGGTATAAATATATAGTTGCTACTAATATTATTGTATTTAGGTTTCCTGAACATTTCTAGCAATTCTTCTGCTACAGCTGCTTTTCTCTGACCAAACGAATATTTGCAACAAATAGAGCTGTGTAAACTAACAGAGGGGGAAACGAAAAAAAAAAAAAAAAAAACAGAAAAAAGCCCTGGCAAGTAAGTTCTCTTTTCTTTGAAAACTCTCCAACACCATGAATCCTGTGAGAGCTTAATTAAAATGAAAAGGGAATTTTCAAAGGGAGAAAACAAAATAAGCTTTTTGTAATGCTCTATTTTTGTTCTGAGCTCAGAAAATCTCTTACTCTTTTTCAACTGGTTTCCCCAAAATATAAATATTGGCAGCTTTAAGGTTTGTTTTCATCCTCTGGAGCAAGAAGCAGTGAGTTCAAAAGCTTTTTCCAGTCAAGCTTAAAGGGTTTGCTTACCAGAGCTTGGAATTCTGACACAACTAGTGAGCCTAGAACAGTAAACACTACCATGAAATCAAAGTTGCCGTTTCAAGGGAATCATGATTAAATGGTATTCAGTTTGCTGATAATTAGAGGAACCTTTTTTTCAGACACAGTAGTGCATACAGGTCAAGGTCAACCAAACCATACATAACCCCTTAGGTTCACATGATTAAAGGATATTTCTGCAGCAAACCTCACTTGAGAAGAAACTCTTCATCTGCCTTCCTTTAATCAGCTAGCTGGGTGTCTGAGTATAGCTTTAACATGAGTCTAGATCAATATTTGAATCTTTCCATCCATATCAAGACTTACCTGCCTCAGCCATCTGCTGGTAAGCCACTATTATCTGATATTTCAGAGATTTAGAGACAGAAATTGCTGCAACTTGAAATTTTTTTGGGGATATCCTCATTCTCGGCAAAAATTCATGAGCCCCTTCAGCCCCAAACAAGAAAATTAACAAGTCAATATTTAAGCGTCAAAATTTTTCAAATAATCTGAGTGATAAAAAGCATCATATATATAAGTTTGCTTCAGCCACCTCTGCAGTAGACTGACACTGGAAAGTGAAAGCTCATATGCTAACTATTGAAGAAAACACAATTGCAGAATCCCATGTAATCTAAGTAATCTGCCCCAGCCTTTTCAGGAGGGTTGTACTAGGTGATCTCCAGAAGTCACTTCCAACTCTGTGGATTCTGTGATTCTGTGAATCCTTTCTGACTTCATAGGTGCAAATCAACATGCGATTGCAGTTGCTATTGTGAGTTTTCCAAAGCTCTGAACATACATGGTACTTTTCTGCTCAGTCACAGCCTCTGTGCACAGTAACTGTGTTCATGCACAGTGCGATTGTGCATAAGACCAGACTCAGTGTGTGCAATGGACACCCTGGTGTTATTGCACATTTGATGGAGTGTTCAATCTTCTGATCTAAGCAATGCAACGCAAGGGCTTGTGGGAAAGTGTTGAGGCAGCCTTGAAGTTTACTTTGTACACAATAAAGTGTTACGTCTCACCAAAGGCAGCCTGGAGAGCTTGGTCTAACTGCCTGTGACATTGCACTGGAGCAGATCAGCTAATAGAAACACATATGCAGAGTCATTTATGTGTTCATTGTCAGACACAGTAATCGGCAGTGGCAGGGTCTTTTTCAAATTGGAGGACCTGACATCTCTCTAGACAGCACTGCTGCATTCATTCAGAAAGTTTGCTTAAAGTGTTTTAAGTAAATGTACTTTCCTGTGCACTGCTTGCCAGTCTTATATGTGGTGAACATCTTTCCACTAGTGGAAGAAAGTGCTGTGCATGTGTTTTTTCTTCCAGAGGTCATTTATGGGACAAAAAAATCAGTCTTCTAGATGACTCGCTTAGGATTTTTAAAACATAGCTCTTGCTAGGCTTATTTTAAATATTGATGGCAAGATTTAGTCAAGGTTGTCTGAGGATAACGGTGGCTTATGCAACTAGTCAGCACACAGCTATGCACTGATTGATTTCTCTATTTTACAGGGAATTTTTTTTTTTAGCTGATCAGCTCATTCTTTCCCCACTTATTTGTAATTTAACCTGGGTACTTAATGAATTACAAAAATGGATCGAAGTCAATATCCCGTATAGAAAAATACACCTCTAATTAAAAACTATGTATATGGCTCACACTTTGCAGAAGGAAGCATAAGTCAAGCATCATTCTTCTTGATTTGTTCCAGGTCACTGTTTTTCTCTGCCTGGCTGCAAAACACTAATGGATCGTCATGATAAAAATTCACTTTTGTATCCATCTGTTACATTGCACTTTTAATGTCTATTTTATTTCATGTATCTTGATTCTACCCCACTCTCAGCTGAAAACACACCATACTGTATTAGAACAAAATTTTATTCCCTTTGGTGCTGTAAATGAGAGAAGGAACTGTAGACAGTTTTCTTTGCAGCACTGGCAGTTTTAACATATGTTAACATAATAAATTTGTTCAAGATATTTTTCAAGTGCACATTCCTCTCAGAGTCAGTTCTCTAGACACTGCAGTGGGTCCCTCTAATCTAAGTTGGTTTTACTGGCATTAACAGAGAGCTTCTATAGCAAAACTGTTTTAAAAAGACAGTCAGTAGAGAAGATTTGTTGTGCTTCAAGGAATATTGAAGTTGAGTACATAAAAAGGGATCTGAAAATGTTTTCCTGGTAAAATGGAGCCTAAGCAGATGTCTTCTAATATAAGCATTGTTTGATAATCAATGAAAGACAAGAGATTTTGGATTACTCTGTAATTCTGTTGTTAAAAAGAAGACATTGAAAAGGAAAGAAATACATTCAATAGTGAATACTAAAAAGAAAATGTCAATAGAATACATCTCCAGAGCAGATGGTCTAATGCAACAATTACCAATCTTTTTTTCTGATTCTGATTCTTGTAGATCAAACATTTTCAAGAAGCCCCATATATCACCATCAACAGTAGGTCCCATTAATCTGTTTAACAACATGGTAGGGATTATAATCCCTAGTTTGGAAGTAACTGACCTGATGGAATCAGTACCAGTTATGTGCACTGAGGCCTGAGGCAGACCATCGTGTTACCTGAAATGAGAAGACAAATGTTGGCTCAAAGGGCTTTCAATTCAGTTATTAGATTGGTGTAGTAGACTGAGAGGTAATAGCAAGATAATCCTGACAAATGTAATAAACATGAGTGTTACGACTACTGGCCACTCAACTATTGCTAAATGTTTCACAAATTTTGTGCGATTAATATTTTTGTGCCATTCTGTGTTGCTCTCTCTTCTTAACAAGTTACGTGATCTTTTAAATCTCTGTGGATATTTCTCCCATCATAGTGTCTGACAGTAGTGCATCCGAGGTGCTCTTTGAAAAGCCCTGAGGCAGGGGAGGGGCAATGCTGTATCTCCACAAACACTGTTCACAATAACTGAGTTTGTGGCAGGGCTGTTCATGTGATTCCCATGAGTCACAGCATTCATCTGTTCTTCACCTCAACCTGATGGACTTGGACGGCCTTTGTATCCTACAAGCTCGTACAAAGCCCCTACTCCTGCCAGCTGTATTATGCCTTGTGACACATGTCTTCTTCACATAATGTTCTAGAAGCTTAATCATAAACATTTTATCGAGGGCCCAACCTAGCGCCACCAACTGTATTTTATTCCTGGGAGTGGTAACACCTACTCAATTCAAGCCCCTCCTAGAAATAGTTTCTATTTAGCAAACCCAATGAAATTGAGGCTGCTAAATGAACAAAGGACTTTTGAAAAATCACTCTGGCAAATGCAATTTTCAGGTAAACTCCTTAAACTTATTTCTGAAGTCTTTATGTTAGGGTGGGAACAAAAAAATATAGCATTATCTTGGTCAGGAATGGGGAAAGAGCATATTCTGAGCTATTAGTGAAGGCACTCACAAGGATAGAGAAAACTAGTCTGCTACTTCTACTTCAAATGACAGTTTCCCTTATTTACATTGCATGCATTTGGGTACAGATTGCTTCCTTTAAGATGAATGTCCTAGCCAGAAAGCTGTAGACTTCAATAAAGGTCTATGGTTTTTCTATCTGTCTCAATGGATATTTAATTACACCTCTGCAAGCTGGGACAGTTGCAAGGCAAAGGACTGAGGATGCCTCCATCCCCAAGTTTCTTCTGGTAGATGGTAGTTGTGGTTCTACTTTTCTTGTGAAGAAGGCACGTTTCCTTCATATACTGTAAATAATTTAATTGAGTAAATTTTACTGGGTGAAAAGACTCATGGGACTACTTTTCCTGTATTCCAAAGCTGACTCAGTGGCAGCTTCTGAAAGAAAGGCATTAGGCACCCAACTGCAGAAGCAAGCTCAGTGGTGAGCAGTGGGAAACAGCATCATTCAATCCAGGATAAGGGACCTTCATTTAGGGCACATTTTTTGACTCTTGCCCAATGTATGACCTTTCAACAATCCGATTCTTAGCAGATTAACTTTTTGATGCGTGCTTAACCAATCCATCATTTTTGGAGCCTAGAGCTGTCGTTTGAGAGCTGTGAATCCCATTAAGCTTCCAAACACCTAAAGGTTAAGAATCATGAGGTTGTGATTCATCCCATTCCTTCTTGAGTTATTATGGAAAGAAGTAGTGATTGGAAAGGGGAAAAGAAGTGGTTGGAAGGGATTGATCCTTCAAACCTCCAGTAAATGGAACCTAAAAAGAAAAGAGTGACCTCCCTGACAGAGAGATGTTGGAGAAAGCTCTGAAACAGGTGGATCATAAGGGAGATTTAGCATATTCATCTCATCTTCTTGGAAGTACTCCCATACCCAGGGGACTGCTTTAGCTGAATGAAACACAGTGCCAGTGGAATCTCTGTCCATCTGTCCTGATGAAGCAGGACCCCCGGCAACGATAACCAAAAGACAAATAAGATCAGATTAAATATAAATAAGAAAGAGCCTGATTATCTCACACCTCTGATGAAGATACTGCACTAGAAGGATGAGCAATAATCATGGGAACTAGACACTGCTTAGAGTTTTAAAAAGCCATGGATAAAATACATAAATAGCTTTGGATACAGAACCTGAATTCAAACATAGACTTTTCCCCACACCCATGGCAATGAACACTTAACAGCTTTTAGGGTAGGTGAGGTACACTTTCAAGTTCATATGCAAGATAGTGCAAGTGAAGTGCATATTTTCTTCTGCTCATTTTATACCCTTTTGAATTTCTTTTGAATAAAAACATTCCAGATATGGTATAAAGCAGTTTTTCAGTCCTGTCAGTATAGGTGCCATGCAGTTGTGTTACATTAAAATCAACAAAGCAGTAGACATGTTTTATTTTAAAAGTAGTTTTAAAAGTAGTTTTCCCAAAGTCTAGATTATCGTCTCAAGAGCATAATGAAAAGATTACAATAGAGCTTGAAAATCCGACTACTCTACTTCCGTACAAAGACACAGTTATTTGGGATTTCAAATCATACAACTGTTTGTATACACTGCATATCTGAGTTGAAGTTGGCCTTGAATCGGAAAAGGATTAAATAAGTCAGTCTCATTTTTTCATAAAACCCCAAGATCCTTGTGACATTATTAGATTGTCTGAGTCATACCTTCATATTAATAAACTATAGCTAGTGTTTTCACACATTTCAGGTTAGGAATAAATGAATTGTATTGTCAAGACATTTGTTCAAGGAAAGCCACCATCTTTAAAGCACATATTTCTGCTCTTCTAGTTATCAGTTGAAATGAAAGGTTGCAACAAGAGGCTGGAAGGGTTTCCATTTTTTGTGTGTATTGTTTCTGGGGATTTTTAACAGAGGATTGATTTATTGCATAGGATTTCAAGAACTTTTTAAATTGAATTGAAGTTTTTCCATGTCTATCCAAAAATATGCTGAGAAACATACATTTTCATCTGAGAAAGACACATTTTCAGCATTTAAAATTAAATATAAAAAGTATTTTTCTGGGATGTTCCAACCTTATGTAAAAATATAAAAAATCTTGTCAGTTTTATGTTGCAAATTTAATTTCATACAGTAAGTACAATAATGTGAACCTGTGCTTTGGAAATGCTGTAGTTCTTTTAAACAAATAGCTGTAAAATCAATTTGTATAAGTTCTGAAACATACTGGGGAAAAAAACTATGGCTTATGAATATGAAGGCATGACTCAGCCACCTTATTAGTATCACAAGGAGCCTAAGGTTTTAGGAAGCAACTGACTTAATATTTGTTAAGCATTTTGAAAATGTAAAGAGCAGTGTAAGTGATTGCAAATTGTTGGCTTTATAATTAAAAACTGGAATAAATACCCATATGAAATTAATGTATTTTGGAGTAATTCGTAGGAGGGTCCACAAGTAAGCTAGAAACCTAAGAGTGGAGGCCTCACATTTCATAATCTGAATAGAGAAGTTGGTGGAGTTTGAACATTGCGCCATCACCTGCAGTTCCCTTGCACACTTACGAGTTAAGTGCTACATCAGGAACCCCTCATGAATACCTCGAACATATACCTGAACCTACTGGTGAAGAGAGAGACAGAACTAAAAACCAAAGCATTTAACATCTGAGATTGATCCACTCTTCCTTAGAATCCATGAGGACTCTACGATGCCTCTAGAGCAGAGGTGCTCAAACTATGGCCCGCGGGCCAGATACGGCCCCCCAGGGTCCTCAGTCCGGCCCGCCGGTATTGACAGAACCCCCCTGCCTCTGTCCTGCCTCGGGAGGGGTCCGGCATGGGGTCCCCTGGTCCCAACACGGGCAGCAGCCCTGGGATCGTGGCCACAGGGGCACCCCAGCAGCCCCCCCCCCGTCCCAGGGGTCCCTCCTGCGGGAGATCCCTGGGGCCGGCAGCGGTGGTCACTCTAGGGCGTCCCCGGAGTGCCCGTGGCCAGTGAGGTGATGGCGCCTTGAGGCCCCAAGCATGCGGTCTCCAGCAGGAGCCTCCATGTTGCTTGGGGTGTGATCCCAGAGAGAGGCGAGAGACTTGGACAATTTAAAAGGCTGAGCACAGAGGGCTTCCAGGCTCTTTGGCTTCCTGTTCGGCTGCCGAGCACACGGTTCCCCCTCTTCCCAAGTCTTGGATCACACAGGGACTCCATCTATTCCCCTCGCTACCTCCTTTTTGTATTTGTTTTTTCTGGGTTTTCTTTGTGTTAAGTTTGGGGGGTTCTCCAAAAGAAGTTTCAAATTAGATTTAAAGAGCTTTGTGTCCATGAACAGGACATACAGGTTTTCCAGAACCCATTTTCTGTTGGCATTGAAAAACTGTTGATCCGATTTACCAAATGGAATTGGCTGAACTACAGACTTGTGACTCGCTGAAAGATGCATTCAAATCAAGCAGCCTTACTAATTTCTATGCATCTCTCCCCTCAGAGACCTATCATAATCTCAGGAACCATGCACTCAAAATTGCAACCATCTTTGGCAGCACCTATGTCTGTGAGCAGACTTTTTCCCGAATGAAACATCTGAAATCTCCAATCAGATCCAGACTAACTGATGAACACTTGCATCACTTGCTACGACTAGCANGAAAGACATCAGGTGAATGTCCATACCCTTTGGAAAACAATCAGGAATGTTCTTGCTCTTTATATCTCATAGTCAATCCTGAATTCTTCTCTGTCTTGTGTTCCTGTGTCAGTAAGATTAGTGGAGCATATAAACTCCTGAAAAGACTAAAATTCGATGGCTTTGGACTTTCTTGAGTCACTAACAAACATGTGACTGTTCTTGGCCTTCAGCCTCTTAGAAAGGCTGAAAAGAAAGAACTTGGATTGGCAAATTTGTGCAAGTCCATTAAGTCCATTAAATTTGTGCTGGCCATTAAGTCAACAGAAAAAAAAAAAAAAAGGAGAGTATCAGTGATCATGTTTAAATAGAAAGGATAATCACAGCTTGTGGTCCTATCAGGCTTTCCTTATATCTTGAGGCCCCTCCAAAGATTTAAAAAAAAAGAATACAGTTTACAGACTATGGTTGAATACAGTAATGACTGACATGCCAAAATGCTAATTAACTTATGGATGAGGTGTGCTAGTGCAGCAGTTCTAAGTAGTGCATTATTCAACACCAGATACCTTGAAAACTAAAATAACAAGTTTCTGAGGGACATTTAATACCCCTTGGGTTAAACAAAAGCTTAAAAAAAGATTTTTAAGATTACGTTTTTCTGTTTAGGTACCTAAATTCTGCCCAAATCCCATATTTGGCAGCAAAGACTTTTTTAGATTTGACTCTAAGTACTTCCCTGCATTGGGACGCTATACATATGGTCCTTAAAATATAGCAGCTGATGTGTTTGAATTTTACTTGCTAACTCTCGTTACAATGATTGTCTGATCCCACTGTATCAATAGAACACAGATGCTTCAGGGAATACGATAAAATTCACAACCAGTGTGTTTTACAGACACAAAACATAACACACAGATAAATCTCAAGTATTTAGTGTGTACAGTAAGTAGCTGTCTTCATCTTTCATCTGCCATAGTTTTGTTCATTATAAGGATATTATCAAAAAACATTTTGAATCATTTACGAAGCTCATATAGATTCAGTCTTATGTTGAGGAAATGTTGTTTATTTACTGCAGAGAGCAGATTTGGCCCCAACTCTTCAAGCAGAATTATTTCTTTTCTTTTAGCACACAAAGAAACATCTCCCTGCAGAAAATTTCTATACGCTTTTAGCTACTCTGTAGAGAATGACTGCCAAAATCTGAACAGCTACCACTCCCACCTTGCTTAACTGACCTTCTTGAGAAATCATCACTGCTCTAGCTGTGCTTTTTTGGGTTAGGTGGCTGGTTGCTGTGCCAGCATCTTTGTGCAAAGCCTTAAAGGTACTCCTAAACCACAAAAAATTTTACAGGTTAATAAATGTAAACCATTCTCAAACAGCCAATAATTAAAAAAAAAAAAAAAAAAAAAAAAAAAGCGCCCAGCCAAGCACATATACTCGTATCTCCAATAGTGTTTGTTCCATAAAGGTTTTCTGGGGAAAACCAATTCAGCCAGCAGGCTGAGCAGAAGAGGTTTATCTGACTGCTTATTTGCACTATCTCAAGGGCCAAGTTCAAAACAGCACTTTGAATGATGTGCTTAGGTTGAAATCTGCTTCTAGTTTTTGAGCACCCTTCTCATCAGCTATCTGCATCTTAACAAATTTGAAAGTGGCTCCTATGTGAGTACAGGTAAATCTGTCTGTGCTCATATATTTTCTGCTTCAGATACTAAGGCTATTAACCAAAGTGTCAGGAACAGCAGGATTTACTTTCTGAACTGATCATGCATAAGAACAAGGAGTTGCTGTCCACTGACAGTGTCAGAGTATCAAGAACCAAAGTTTAATACCAGCTCTGAAACTCTTTCAACAGTTAGGGTCTCTCGAGAGTGGAGAGGAATGCATACAAGGCCCTATCACTTTCGCCTGGGATTTTACTGTTGATTTCTAAGATTTCTAATTGCTTAATTGAGCCAAGAGTACCTGTTCCACACTGCTGTATTTAACATAGGTTGTATAACAACGTTAATTTATTTAATTTAAATATATTTTATGGAAAATGTTCAGTATTAGCCTTAGCCTTATCTTCTAGGACTTTACTTTAGTTCTAATATTGCATCTCAAATTAAAGAGATAATTATCTTCCCTGCATATCTGTTAGATATTCTGTTCATCTTGCTAGGAACCTTGGTTTTTTATAAACTAAACTAAATTAGCTGCTGGAATTCTTTGCTCTCAGATTTTTAAATCAGTTTCATTTTTCAGAGTCTCTTCTAACTTCTCAGTGTCTCTCTTGAACTTGCCAAGAATTCCAGCAGAGATCCAGTGGGATGGTATCCTCATGTAACCAACTCTCCTCCGTTTCCACATTCCTGCTTTTGGTAACAAACACTAGGCCTTGCTGGACAAAGCATTGGCAATTTTTGTTCATTTTATTCTCCAACAAAGACTCTCCTTTAAACCCGTTTCCATTCAGTGGTTATCAGTTTAGAGTCCCACACTGTCTGGGAGCTTATGACCCTCATTCCTAGGACAAAGTTCAAAGAACACTGGATCATTCACTTGCAGACATTTGCTTAAAACTTATCCAAACTCTACTAACACAAAACATTTTTTTTATTATTTTGCTTCTACTTGCAGGGAAGATGAATGATGGCTGTGTTTTATTTCCACTCCAGTGTCAATAATTTTTAATTTATCTGGAATATTGTCCTACATTCTTATCCTTCTAACGTAGAGGTCAATGATTTTGTCAAAAGCCAGCCAAGTCAAATAAAATAATATTGTACAGCCAGCTGTTTTCCTGCCATTTGCTTTAAGAATAAAATGACATTTGTTACCCAGTAATACTACTTACTGCATTGCAAAATGTATAATTCTGAAGATAAAGCTGACCAAGTAGGACTACACTACTTTCCCTCTCTTATCAACTCTCTAAGTGTACATTTATAGGTTCACCATGAACTGGGAAAAAGTGATTCATTCCTGCAAATCATAATTGAGGAAACTGAAACTGCTGATAGAGAAATCAACACTTGTTTGTTAATCAAGATTCTAGCAATAAAATTTATCTAAGCAGAGTAACTTTCAAAGAGGTATACACATTCACAGAATATGTCAATGTTACATCTACATGGCCTTCCAGCACCATGTGCCCATATTGGTAGTTTGTCCTAATTCATTGCACTTTTAAGACCTGAGATACAGCAGTGGTAGGTTGCTCCTGGTGATTTTTTCATCCACAATGAAGGATAGAAGTGTCTTGGCCACTTTCTCAGTCACAATGGGCTTAGTCACCACCCCAAAACAGCTTCTCCTTGCCTGTACCTTATCTTCATAAAACCGGTCATCCACTGACTAGGCAGGGCTGAATTCTCTGTGAGTGCCAACATACTTCTTACAGCAGAGTCTTCCTAAACTGTCCAATGTCACTTTATTTCTGCTTTTTGTATTTCTTGTCTTAATATCAGTTTCTATTGCCCCAAGAGAAAAGCCAAAGAGCATCCTTCAAAACTGGTAAAGTCGGCACCATTTATTTTGGGAAAGAAAGGAGAGTAGTTCATATTTAATCATGGTTTATTATCTGTGTACTTAAGATTTTGTATTGGTCCTGTTGTTGCAGCATCTGAGTGTTTTGCACACAAAAATATTTGGCAATAGTTTAGTTCCCAGAGGGCCGCATGGAACCTCTGGCTGTGCTCCATGCTATTATATTCAATAGCTAGGATTTCCAAGGGACTTGTGGGTTTAGTTGCCCACAGAAATGTACTGTAAATTTTGCACTTTAGTCCTGTAGGTTGTTTTGAAAGACTCTTCTAATACCTTTTCTAGGAAAGAGGGAAACTGTGAAAAACAGTTTGCAGCACAGGAAATATTAGTGAGCTGAAGATTTTTCTCTGTTGTTCCATCAGCTTTTGTCCTTAGTTTTCACTTGCTGTTGTGGTTCTTTCTGAGACTTGTGGAGAGTATATGTTGGGAGAAATGAAAAGTGTTCCTTCTGCACAAACAGCAAAGTAATGCTCATTCCTAAGGCGTTACCCAAAGAAGTGCTAAGGAAGACGCTGCTTACGCCTGAGGAGCAGGCCACTGCCCTCCATGCCCATCCTTCTAATGCCTCTGGCCCCACTCCAGCACAAAGAGTCAGAAAGAGAAGGGACAGAGAGTGTCTAATAAGCAAATTTAGGGTATATGTTACTAGTGGCAGCTTTTGGGTATGCTTAAGCAACCCATTTAACAGCACATAATATCATTGCAAAACACATCAGGAGAGGAAAAAACCATATTCCATTGAAGCTGCAGGGGGATATGTAGATAAGAAGAATGTAATTACCAGAGCACTAATTTAGTCAGGATATTAATACTCCTAATCTTGAGGAAAAAAAAAAAAAAAAACAACCTCCTCACACCCTCAAGGGATATTAATGAGCAGAAGTGGTTAAAACCTCAAGTTTTATGTCTTGTTTGAAAGATCAACACAGTTGTTTTTGACTAGACAGTGTAAAACTTTCCATAAAATACAACAACAGACAAATCATTATTTGATTTTAGGTCCACTAGGAGCAATAAACAGTGAGGCCTCACAGCTTCTGTAGCATCTGAGTAATTCTAAAAATTTCAGGACTGCAGCATGTAAGTGGTAAAACATCTGTCCAGTGTGGAGGGTTGTATATATTCTTTGTAGTTGTTTTTGTCATCTCTGGCTGATAAATAGTTTAAAGGCTCTTGCTATAGAGAAATGGCTAAATGAAGAGCTTACTTTTTCAATGTCTTGTTTGACTCCTAGAAGTGCAACTATCATGTCACCAGGGTCCTTTCCACACCTAGATTGCAATATTTTAATTTTTTTTGGAAAGCGTTTTACATTAAAATATTATGGTCAGTTTTATAGAAAATGGATACCACATGCCATGACTCTACCTTACTCCAAAGTCTTTTGGCATGATGTTTCTAAAGAGTTAGCATTATTATCTACATAGGAGAACCCTGAAATTGTATATAATTTCAAGAAGCCTGTGCTGTTTCTAGCAGTGGAAAACTGGTTCAGGTTTTTTGTTCAGCATGCTACACAAATACTGACATAGCTTTTTAAAAAACAGATTTGGAACTGAGAATGCTCTCAGAGATGCCCAAGGTCTTCCTGCCTCTCTTGCTTCAGGTTTCTCTGAAAAGACGTGGTTTAGGTTGGCTATTGGTTTCACAGCAGTCTAGAGTTTGTGCTCTGTTGACTACAGAACCTGAGTTTGTGTGACATTTCTTTATGGTAGAAATGCAATTGGTCAGTGTTCTCCATTGAGTCTATTGAAAAATATCTCCACTAGACTAACATGGTCTTGCTTCTAATCTAGATTCTATGTTTTTTACATTGTCAAATATCAAACTATACTACATAGACTAGTAAAGAGGGGCAATTTATATTAAAAATTGCTTATTTTTCCAGAGACAAGACTCACGATTTTAGCGAATCAATTACTTTACCTAACTTTTCTCATTTAGATTTCAATTTACATTCACAGCAGATAAAAAAGGAAAAGGAAAAGAAAGAAAATATTGTCTTTTAGATGCAAAAAGAATATTTCACCTAGAAAATGTAGTGACCAATTGCCTTTCAAGAATATGTATTTTCTTACCAAGGCCCTCACAAGAAAAAAGGAAAAATTTTACATCTTGCAGATGGGAGATGCATGTAGAAAGACTTGCCATAGTTGCCACATATATTTCTCTTTCAAAGTGTTGGAGTACTAACAGCATGGTTTGCAAGGCTATAAAGTATAATACTACATCATGTAGCAGACTTCCTTGCTTCCGCAACAGGCACTAGTGACATATGTTATGTCACTTGAGACAGATGAATTAAACTTATGTTGCTATTTGGAAGTTGTTCACATTTATCTGAATTGTTTACAGAGGGAAAAAAAAACAACTTCTTGAAAGAAATTTGTAGAGCAATATACTGCTACATAGGACAGAGGGGATCTATCTTAGTTTCCCTCCTAGAATCTGGAAATACTTTGTGCAGCTCTTACAAATCTCAGGTTCTCTTCTTTCACTGTCTTGCACATACTATTGTTTGTTATTTATTAATTGCAGATTATCACCAAGGGCATTACTTAAAAGTGCGGGAGCAAGTTTTCAATATGGGATTGACCTGTGACTTGCTGGCATGAAAAGGTAATGAAGTTGGCAGGAGTAACCAGAATGAGAGGGAGCTTTTAAAACTCTCATGCTTTTAAAATCCTCTCAGAGTAAAATTAATTTCCTGACTCTTCTCACCTCTGCAAGCCACATTGATGACAAAGAAATGGTGGGTAAGAAAAGGAATATATTTTACTATGTTCTGAATTATTTTACATACAGGTTATGCATGTTCATGTAATCTGAGTATACTGCAAGCTTTGTATTTTAGTGTATCTAACCCAGAGCCTCTCTACAGGAGGAAATCAGAAGTATCAGAGGTTCCTCTTAATACTGTGGAACCCAAATTTTTCTGAATTTTTCTTGGGAAAAAATCAGTTGAATTTCCGAAGAAGGAAGACTACAGTGCCATGTGATGAGTGGAATTTTTTAGATTAGTTTCAGTGAGAAGAGACTTTAGGAGGAATGTTGTAAAATCATTTCATTATCTTTTGGGGGCCTGCTATCAGTGGTATTCAGACTATGGGCAGATCTCATGCTGCAGGTGCTTCATTTGAGTGAGAGAAACAACTCTTATGATTCTGGGAAAGGAAAAGAACTATATACACCCAAGTGTATAGTGTGGATGACACCAACAGTGGGACAAGATTTATGTAACCGGAATCTATATCCATCATGCAACTCTTGCTTATTTTTTTCTCGGTAGATAATTTCTCATCTTTCTCTCCTCCTCCAGCACTTTACTAACACTATTTCAAAGCATCAAGATTCTGATAGTTACAGCACAAGCATATCCTTTCTGAGTGATAGGGACAAAAGAAGTCAGGGACTTCCAGTAACCAGTCTGCTTATTTTTGAGATTTACAGAGGTTTAGTGTAGGATATAAAGAAAGAAAAAAAAAATAGAACACCCAAAACCAAAATACAAAGACAGTGAGTTATCTTTTAAAAGGTAGTTTAAGGTACTAATCCTATTTTCAGCACTTTGGTAATCACTAGGAACTAAATAGCCATTAGGGCACCTTTCTAACAGAAACTAATATGGGAAATAGCCATGCAAACCCATTTCTTCCCAGCCACTATGAGTCCTGAAAAGCAAGGGGAAAAAATAGCTTAAATCCTATTAGAACAATGATCCCTATACATTCCAGTCCAAGATTAATTCTTTCTCACAAGGGCATATAGTACATGACTTCAACCACCTTCTCAAAAGAAAAGACATTTTGAAGGAAAAAGGAGATAAATCCCGAGTCCTTAAAGCCATTAAACATACGCTTAACTTTAAATACATGTGTAATATTCAGCAAAGCAGAAGCACAAAATATAGATTTGTTTTTTAATCACCTGTTGGCTAAGCTCTATACTGTATGAAGACATATGAAGAAGAAAAGAAAGTTAAGGGGCTAGCTCTTTAAAGGGCCAAGTTAAGATGCAATTATGGCTTCACTTATTCATTCTACTTCAAAGCTTTCATGTGTGAGAAGGGGTTTGGCAGGCTAGAGTCAGTTTTGGTGTCTCATTTAACTTGACTTTTTTCAATGACCAATCCTTTTCTAATATGCCTATTTCTTTGAGATACCACAGGACAAATTCAATTTACCAACTATTACCAGTTGACCCAACCGCTTTAGAAAGTTGAGCCACTATTTTCCTAATTTGGATTTTATTGCTGGCATAAAATCTAAAATTGCAGACAGAAAGTAAGATTTAAGGCATTGTGAGAAAAGATAAAGGGCCAGGACCATGTACTCTGAATCCTTTATCTTAATATCTAATAATAAACCCACAGGTAATAACATAGCCTGTGAAACCTTATAGCTAGGTGCTTAATTAAAAAGCAAGATCAAAGGTCATTGCTTCATTTAGATTACAAATCTCTTCCTTTGAAACTATAAGGGAGGGGACAATGTGCAATAGCCTGAAATACAAAGCTTTGGTTCATCAGTCCCATGCCAACCCTATCACAAGGTCACTGCAGCTGAAAATGTACCAAGCTGGAATGTCATCCCTCTATTTGTAGCCTGTTAAAGGACAGCATCTTAAACTTGTACTTTCTGAGCCTAGTCTCACAAGCTGCATGGTGATGGCAGCTGGAGGAAAGGATGCAAAATAAAGGTGAGTATGATCAGCACCAGGGTGTTATCCAGGAAAAGTTGAACTCCAGTATAGTGCTTGCAGTGTGTGCAGTGTAGGGGTGTTTTACAATAAAAATTACCTGCATAGCCTACGATAGCAAATACTCTGCTTTTATCTAATGCAACACAAAAAGGAAAGCAGGCCACAGCAATATTAAAAATTTTCAGTTTATTGACAGATGTAGCCTAGGTAGCAAATTAAGTACATAGGTGGGCAGGAGTTTAATAAACACAGCTGAAAGGTAAGACTAGGCTTGTGACACTAAAAACAAAAATCTCTCTGTAGCCTGAAATTGTTCCTCATGCAACCTAGACATTTAAGTAAGAACACCCCAAGAATGTTTGAGAACTTGAACTAAGCAGGAGTTAATACACTCATTTAACTCAACCAGACTATAACATAACACAAATCCATAAACTTAATATATACAAAATCAGAAAAGAAGTGATCCATCTATTTTTCTTTCTTTTTTTTTTTTTTTTTTTTTTTCCCTTTGGTCTCTCCTGAACCTTCTAATTCAACAGCTATTGCCTGTTGATGTTGTTTTACCAGTGACAAACAAAAACCAGTTATGACACAAAGCTTAGTGATTGAAAGTATTTAAGAAGTCCTAAAAGAACTTGATCAGCTATAGCTTTAATTACCTCTGCCACAATGTACATCAAAAT
Organism: Serilophus lunatus; assembly: GCA_013399895.1. Lineage (NCBI taxonomy): Eukaryota > Metazoa > Chordata > Aves > Passeriformes > Eurylaimidae > Serilophus > Serilophus lunatus. The sequence goes on from VXBA01003172.1 coordinate 142,455, forward strand.
TTAAATAAGTGGAGGCTAACTCTGTTGATGTACAGAACCCTGGTGATGCAGATCTGTTACGGAAATAGGTTTTGATCTGTGGAATTCATTTCCTACCACTGCTGACAGCACTCGCAGTAGAAATTATATATCCTCGAAGCAGATGGTTTGCTTCCAGAGATTCTAGAGGAATTAGCCTTTATTTTGGGCTGAGGCTTACCGTATTCTCCATTGTGGTATTAGGGACATAGTTTAGTGATGGACTTGGCAGCGCTGAGTTAACAGTTGGACTTGATACTCTAAGATAGCTTTTCCAACCTACAGGATTCTATGATTCATTGTGAAATAACACCTCTTTCTGCCACATTACAATGTGAGGAAGAAGTATCACAGTATCAGCAAGATTGGAAGAGATCTTACAGATCAAGTAGTAATCAAGGGGTACAATTTTTGTAAGTTCTCTAACCTGGGATTAATATCTAGTTTTCATTACAGTAGCAGTGCAAGCCTAAGGATTTGGGAAAATGTGAGTCAAAACTCTACTGTTCTGATTAATTTCTAACTACAGTGAAGGAAACTTTTTCCTTCCTAACATCAACATCATTTAACATTCAAAATTTTTTAAAATATCATTTTGTATTCACTGACATATCATGCCATTCTCTTGCTCTTGACATGTAGAGTATCTCTTCTATTACTGTCTAAGGATAGTTAGTCACAGTCAATGTTAGAAGCAGCTATCATAGTACTATTCTTTATTTTTTGCATTTTAGGCAATTATTTTCATTTTATGTTTGCCTTAATCCAGTGTCCCATCATTAAAATGAATATGTAGTGGCTGATATTCTATGGTGTCAAATAACTCATCCAAATAATTAGATGATGATGCCTTTATTTGCCTTCAACATCACTTTCTATGGTTTGCACAATTCTGAGCATGGAGATTTTATTTTAAATAATTGAATTTACCAAGTAAAATTTGTGATTAATATAGGTGTGAATTATTCCAGAGCACTAGACACTGGTGAATAATGGAAAAATATATTTTCTGAATAATTTATTTGAAATATATAAGAATTGTCCAATAAATTATTTAACAAATATTATTCAGCTAGTCTTTAATCATTTTAAGGTAGCTTGTGCTCCCTCTACTGGATGATTAGGTGCTTCCAAAGGAATTTTAAAAAATGTAGTAATGATTTCAGAATTATTTTTCAAAACATCTAAAAATTCCTGGCTACAGGACAGTGAATCTTTCAATATTGATGCATAGAAGGGCATATCTTGCTGGGCAGCCATCTTCCAAAGGGCTAACTTTTAGACATAATTACTTGGCAAAGTAAGCTGAATTTTTAAAAAATAGATAAATTTCATCCTTAAGTACTATCTGACACTCTGTGATGCACTATGGCTTCACCAGGGTAGACCAGGGCATAAGGCACCCAAGTAGGGTTAAAGCAAGTGATGATCATTGACCATGGGAATGTCTGGATTCTTGCAACACCTTAAGCTTTGCAATCTTAATGCTAGTCAAAGTTTTCAATAAATACAACACTGTCTGAATATAATCTATCAAAATATTGATGGCCAAAAAATAGTGAGTAGATGTTTATGCCAACAGGTATGGGCTAGGCATTGACATATCTTAGTCTGCTCATCTAGCTGGCATTCTAAACATAAGCATTCTGTCCCCAACCCAGTCCTGAATACGACAGTGGCTTTGATGTGTGTCATACAGTAAGAAAAACAGGTTTCATTGCTTGTCCCAATTAGGCTGCAGAGATCAAGTATGCGGCTTCCTTCCAGGATTATATAATTTGCAATATATTATCCCTTCTCCATTTACTTAGCCCTCCTTTCCCCTGACAGTCTCCTCAAAAATAAACAACTCATCCCCTTGTTACTCAGTGTGGAAATCTTGAGTCAATTTACTTAGTTCAGATGTAGGATTCTATAAATGTTTGTCCTTATTTCTAGTGTAAAAATTAAGAAAGATTCATAAAAGAGAATTTGTCAGAATATTCATCACATATCCATTATCTAGGAAAAACGTGACTTGGGATCCATTAAATACAAAAGAGTGAACAGCAAACTCACTTCCTGATAGTTATATCAAGATTAGTTAGAGTAATATAGCAATATAGTACATAGGAAAGTGGTATAATCACTCTAAAAATGGTGCTGGAGAGGTATTCTTAGCAAAAAAAAAAAAAAAAAAAAAAGTGAGTTAAAATTAGGGAGCATAAGTTTTTGCTGGTGAAATTATCCTTTTTTTGGTAACTAATATAAATATCCTCATTGATATTTCAGCATTCTGAAACTCAAGCATTGCTAAAACACTTTTTTTTTCTTTATTAAAACACTACTTTTTTATTAAATAACATCTAACTTGTTCCTGCCTTGATAAGTGTATCAGATTCTTTCTAGTGATGGTCAGTGACAGGTCAAAGGGCAAATCTGAATATGATGGAAAATTTCTTTACTGGGAGACTGACTGAGCAACTGGAGCAAGTTGCCCAGGAAGGCTGTGAAGTCCCCATCTTTGGAAATATTCAAAACCCTCTTGGACACAATCGTCTGCAATCTCCTCTCTGCATTAGCAGGAGGATTGGACCAGATGATCTCCAGAGCCCTCTTCCAAATCCAGTCATTCTATGATTCTGTGATTAATACTGATAAAACTCCTACTCATTATTTCCTTTAACTTAATAACTACCGAGTGTCTGGAGTGTGCAGGTATTTGTTAATACACAGACAGTCTCATTGCCTCTTCAAATAATCTAAGAACATGAGGGTATTTAAGATTGAAAATTATTTTTCTGTTTAATTTTATTTCTATTAGAAGCAGGAAGGCCCATAATGGGATTAGGAGCTGCAATATCTTCAGACCCAGTACCAAATCATACCCATACCCATACCCCTTAAGAAATTATTAGAGACTACATGTATGGTATTTGTGATTGTCTCCAGCGGGCCTGGGGTGTGTTGAAAAGGCTGTGCATGTGCATTTTGTGAGAGATACATCTGACACATTTGAGATCTGTTTCAGTTGTGATGCACAAACAAGTCACCTGCCAGGCACATGTCCATTTAGCCCATCACATCTGAGATGGTGTGTAACTGGCAGGTTGAGTTACCTCACAAGCAGCTGACAGGATGAGAATAAAGCCATGTCAGCTCTTTAGAAACTTGCCAGGTGGCAGACTACTCTGGTAGCCATCTGACAGATATGAAAATGCACCAGAGACAGAACAAATCCACCACATGGAGCATTTTCCAAACAGGCGTGGGAAATTAATTCATTGGCTCTGAAACCCACTTGCCTGCCTTAACTACAAGATCATTCTTCAGCTCAAAGAAGATCATGTGGGGAAAATATCATACAGGAAATATAAAAATGTAAGAGTCCACATAAAACCTAATATGAATAACATTTTGTTTGCCCATACTCCCAACAAAATTTTGGAGAAATTCAAGCCCACTGAAATTTCTCTCTGAAATATCTTTCAGGAAACAGATTTAGAAATATTTCAAGCAATAAGATTTCAAAATCTTGTCTAAAACTGAAATTTGGTATAAAACCCCCCCATCTTATACAGTTTTGAGAGGCAGTATTTTTCATAGTTATAAGGAACAGAGAAACATTCACAGCACAGGCCTTTCTTTTCAGGACTGAAATAGAAGCCTAAATGACCCCTAGGTTATCATGCACAGCACTTTTATTAGAGGAGTGCTCTTTGTCTGAAAGCATCAGCTGTTACTATGGTTGCTAAACACTGCAGTAAAGCGTTATTGTTTGCATGTGAATTGTCAAATCCTAGTAATACAGACTGAAATGTTATATGCCCCATGACTGCCTCAGACTGAAGTTTTGTGGAGCATTTTGCCTCTAATTGTTCACAGTCTTTCTCTGAATAAGGTTAGGTTCTTTCTCTTAGAAATACTTGGTGACCTCTTCTTTCATAAGCTCTTGTCCTTAGAGAAGGCACTTGAAATTTGGCAGGAAGGTGAGAAATTGAAGATTCACAGCTGCAATGGATGTTAAAAAATAGAACTCGAAACTTGCAAAATACCATATCATATTACATTCTTGAAAAAAAATCACAAAATTATTCTCTCTTTTGCATTATTCTCTCCTCACCTTTGTTTGACAACTGCAAAATGCAGCTGACACTACTTATCTCTCAAAAGCATTGTGAAAATAAAGATTGTGAAAAGCTAAAAGTCTATACAAATAAGCTCCACTAAAAAAAAAATCCATGAAAAATTCATTATTCTGTTTGTAGAAGAGGGTTTCAAAATTGTATGGTAAACAAAGTAGGAGCCACTATAAAACAAAGATGAAAAAGTATTATATATAACTGCTTTCTAAAGGAGCCTGAAAACACTGGTTTGCCGTGAAAACATAATTAAGATGTATCATTATACTATTTTATACATGAAGCCTGCAAAAGAAGGTAATACAGCTTGCAGGAACCGTGAGAACAAAATAGCTGGTTCCTCTGATGACAGGTGGAGTTCTTAGGCATAAAAATGTCAGCTGATGTTACACATGGATACTACTTTCAGCTTCTCGTCCAATCTTCACTAGCCTTTGATGTAAGTAGGGATCCAGGCATGAATATGAACTTTTTTCCTGATCTTTTCTCTTTAGTAGATCAGTTCAATTCAATTCAGCTCCAGTAACACAAGGATCATTGAAATTTGGACAATTTTTTATCCTGCTTTATCAGATCATCCAGGCTCTTCCAAAAAATACGATTTTTGAAGCCTACTAGTGAGATGGTTAGGCTTTCAATGCTTTCTTTGCTTATTAGCCGTTACAGAAAGATTGCACAACACTATGAAATGCCTTAAAAGCATGTAAGCATGTAAACTAAATTTAGCAACGTAACCAGGTCAGCTCAGATGCATGCTTGGGGGTGTTGGGAAGGTGGGGTGTAGTGGCGGGAAAGAGAGATGTGTAGTTTATCATGTGGAATAACAGTAAGTGTTTAGAATTAAGGTTTCGGTCTGTTATTGCTTTAGTATCACAAGTCTGAAGATTTAAGTATAGCACCAGTTTCTCATCAACTGCCTTACAAGGACTGTCTTCTAAGGACCCAGGTTTATGACAGTAGATTCTCCTGGTGCCTGACTTGCTGACCATGGGCATAGCTGTACCTATGATACTGCAGAGCCACACAGTATTCTCAGTCAGGAATTCCTCCATCACCTTATTTCTACATCACTCATGGAGAATTGAGACCAACACAAGCTACTGATGGAGATTTTTTGCAGTGATGGGACAGCTCTCTTCACCTTAAGATGAGCAGTAATGGAGGGCATGGGTTGCACTGTGTAATGGCCATTTGTTTCTCTTGTAGGCATTTTCCAATGAAGACCTGAGGCTTTCTGGAAATCCTCATCTCAGGCAACTGAAAGCATGTGAACACCACACATCAGAACATGACACAAAGTTTATGGCGACCCATTTGATTTTGCAGATATCAAGGATCCTATTCTTTTGGACTTAGCCCAGCTCTTGTGAAGCACAGTCCATTAAAAGATATGTTCACTCCAAAAAGAGCCATCTCAGGCATATCTACTCTAATTGATTTATACTTTACTACTCTCTCTTCTGCTCTTTTGCCAGCCATCAGGACAGCTTATAAACATCAGGGAGTCCTGTGGTTCCTTAGGAAAAGATGTGGTACTTTTCTTAGGCATACTTGACTCTAGTAATAGATGAATCAGGAAAGACTGTAGTCTGCAAATAACAAATTAAATTATGTATATATACTAGAAAAGAGTGTAATGTTTATATTATAAAAATGATTTCTGGTGAGAATAGGTTTGAGGGTTTTTTTCATTGTAACCTTTCTGATGTTCTTTTGGATATTTTTAAGTTATTCATGCCACTGCTTCCTAAATAAACATCTGAAGTACTTCTCAGATCTAGGATAAACTATATCAATTTCTCTTTCTTCTCCTATGAGGTTGCTTGTATAAAGAGGCCCTGTGACTCAGTTAATCTTTGCAAAGGAACCATTACACTGGTAATAAAATGGGAAATGAGCACACTGCAAACAACACTTCTATTCAGAGAGTCTAGAGATGCAAAACCATTAGCAAAAAGAGCAGATTATCTGTGACAGCCAGCCAGATATATGTACAATATATTTGACAGAGCTTTCACAAAGAACAGCCAGCTCATTGTTATGATGCCTTAAAGGGTATGCTTAATATTTTGGAGAATTCGCTTTAGGTAGGTGTCTGGATAACTTGGAATAGTAAGGGCCAGAAGAACCTGTGTTCCAGAGTGTTTGCATTCTTGTGTATAGATAAGTGGGTTATAAGACAAAACATAGAGTTAGACTTCCAGGCCTACTAAAGGCTGGACATAAATGGGGTTAAGCAATAAGGGACAATTCTGTTGGACGTTGGGGGAACATAGAAGTAAGATGGACTTTAATTGGATATTATGGGGGATAGGCACTCTAAATGTGATAAAAATGGGGAGATTGTTGTGATTTTTCTCATTGGATCACCAGGAATTGACCAGTAAAGCTGCTTCTCCCCTTCACTCGGTGTTTTTCAATTTTTTATCTGTCACCTTTAAGGCATCAGTTAAAAAAAAAAAAAAAGCACAATAAGTTTTAAAAGAATGGTGACCAGAATGAACGCTGAGACTGTGAACACCGGCATCAACCTCCTGGTCTACAGAGGATCAATGGAAACTTCCCACAGCACCCTGTTGGGTGTGGTCCTAATTGTGCTGTAAAGCAGCTTTTTCTCGTCCCTTCTTACGCCAAAGGTGCAGAAGAGGCAGAAAGGGTCGGGTAAATGTTGGAAGAGCAATAGCTTGAGTAGTCTTTGAGCATCGCTGGCGTCTTGTATATGTTTCTAGTTTACATGGATATCGTCAAACAAATTACCAGCAAGAAAATATATCAGGGATTTCCTGATTAATTAACTATTAACCCTCTCCCATCCCTTGGGTTCCTGAGCCAGATGTGTCCTGGGAGAGCACTATGGGGAAGCACCACTGGCACAACCACCCTGTGCTTATATTTCCCCCAGGGTACTCACTGCTCCACACAGTTGAAGACCAGATACTGGAAAAGAGGAGTCATTGGGTCCTGGCCTTCTTGAGAAGGAGCTGCTAAACACTCCAGTAGACTCCTGTTTTTTCTAACCCATGGCTGTACCAGGGATAGCACAAAGGCAGCCATGAGGAGAATGTAACCATGCATACCCAACCAGCCCCTCCCTCTGCCACAGAAGCCACTTACCACAGTGATTCCAGACAAGGACTTTTGAAGGTATTTGTGCCCAGCAATCAGTCACTTCTGTTACTGTTAAATCCTGTCTCCTTAGGACAGAAACAGAAAACTAGGGCTGCCAACAACACGTAGAAAGTTCTGTGGCATGCCTTTTGCATCCCCAGTGTACCTGGAGCTGCAGCCTCTGTGGGTCTCTCAACCCGAAACTCACTTTAATGACAGCTGGAGGTTGGACTTAGGTCCCCAGCACTGTCAGTGGCCCATATTAGCATGGTGTTGAGAGACTAATGTTGTTGCAGTGTCATGCTTCCATTGGCATGCCTTTTCTAGGCCCAGGGTTCCTGGAGCTGTAGGCTTGGAAGCTCTCTGATCATAATGACAACTGGGAACTGAAGATGAGGTATGCAACATTGATGGTCCAGATTGGCAAAGTGTGGATGCCAATCGTATAAGGCTAAATTTGTGAACTTGTAAGTTTCAGAATGAGCTTTGTGCAGGGCCAGGACACAAAGGCAGGCATGTTTTAGCAGACAAGATATTTCTAGGCAACTGAGGAACTTTTTTTGAAAACTGTTTCATCTCCCAATGAGCTGAGAAAGTGAAAATCACAACAATAAGGAAAAGATATCCTTGGTTTTTTTTCTAGGACTTGTATTTCTGAGGAAATCAGAAGAGAAATGATCTCATATTCATGGTAAATCTCCCTTCCAGGTGATTTACAGCATTGTGTTAAAACTGGTCGACTACAAACATAGTTGCACGACACTGTTTCTGTAGATTCCTTCAATAAGTCAGTGGAGAAAAGCCTGTTCAGGATTTTCATGTCATCCTAAGGCAGGTATCTAACTATGCCAGCTAAATCACACCTTGAAAATGCTAATCTTTTTTATTCAGATATAAAATTAGGTCATGGTGGTGTGCTAAGATATAAACATCTGGACTACAATTAGATGGTATAATTCCCACTCATTGTCATAGAGCTTAGGACATTCCATCTAAAGGCAGTTGTGTTGTTTCCATTTTGCCCCATTTTTTTGGCAATCCTGATCTTGCTGCAACCCTGGGACCTGAAGCTCAAAGGACCTGGGACCTTTCCTTCAGAATCACCTCTGAGATAAAAGTCTGTTTTTTACTTATCCTTTCTCGTTATGAAAATAAGCAATGGGTCTCCGTGCTGCAGCCCTATGCAAAATACCTTGGTCTTACATAACTACAAGCCCTTTTTAATATGCCTAACTGTAATGGCATTTTTAGTCACAGAAATAGAGCAGAGAACAGTAGAAAATCCATACATGAAACTGTTTCTGAATGCACTGACATAGTCTTAAACCCTATTTGTTTTCTATTCTCTTTTAATTAGGTTTTCTGCAGGCTCTAGCCATTAGCTCTGTTTTAAAACAAACTGTCCAAGGCTTTTCTTTGATAATGGTTTAATTTTGTCTTTTCCACCAACCTCTGAAATACAATTAACTCTCACGCCTGGTATCTCTCATCAGATTTTCTTGCATCTCCTCCCTTGGCAGTTCTCCAAAGCAGGTTCGTTTAACACCCACAAAGTTCCCACAATTGAATCCCATCTCTACAGATCTCACTTTCCCTGCACATCAGCTCACTATGGAGAGCAACGGCTTTCTGTATCATTTACATCAAAGCCATCAGAGGCTATGGGCAGCAGTGCTTGTATGACACTGTTTAATACAATCCTCACAGCTAAATGAGCAGCACAGATACAATGCCAATGCTGCCACCACAAAGACAATAGCATGAATTTGGGCTTGGAGTTTATTACTTTCACTTTTCCTCCCTGCACAGGCAAGAAATTATCTGTTCATTTAGATTGCTCACCAAATGTCGACACAGCCCCATTACAAGCTGTTTTTCCCTGCTGTCTGCAGCCCGAAGTAACGATAGCTGTGCACAGGGAGACAGCACAGCCCTTCCTCCTCATCCACACATCACCAAACCAGCACTGCGGTGCTTTGGAGCAAAGCCGTGGATCTGATGGGGACAGGAATAGTCATCATCATTCCCTGCATTCCTGGAGAAGCTTTCATCTGAGGATTTCAAAGAACATACCTTTCTCCAGCATCTCATGTAATGCATAAACCTTACAATATCATTGACATGCAGGCTAGGCAGCTGCACTGTGTTGCAGCTTGCTGAATCCCTGAGAGAGCTAACATCGGCACCAAGTAAACCAGGTTCCCATTACTATGGGGAGCCAAGATATTTCCTTTGAGCCATGCAGTTCTCAGCAATTAGGACTGAAAATCTGGACCATTAGTTGGCACAGCACAGTACTGAGTTTTGACAGTGTGGAGCCAAAATGCCTTTGGCTTAAGAAGGCAGCACAACTGCACGTAATGTATTATGGTAGGAAATTGCATACGAACCTTCTACAGCAGGGGCACTGAGGACTCATTCATAATTTTTGATCATCTGCCTCTTTAATTTAGGGAACCTACCACTCTAGAGCCCTGACACAGCAGTGAAGTTTATACCTGTCCTCAGACAACCAGTGTTATTTTTGAGGGGTTAGATTTCTTTCTCCTGATAGGCAATGGACTGACATGCCTATTTCTTCTCAAGTTTTCTAAGACTCTGAAAGTCTACTTTGCTCTCAAGAGTCACATATTATTTGGAAAAACAATTAAATAAACAATTTTTTTTTTAACACTGAAGAAATTAAAACTAGAGCAAAGAAAATTAATGTAGGCTCTAAATGCTACAGAGAACTGCATGACAGAATTTATAGACATTTTGTCTTTTAGAAATGTAATTGGAAACCTGTCAACATCATTAGATGCCTGGGCACTTTTACAAATCTGCCCCTTAAGGAGCTGTGGCATAAAAATAAATGCTAAAACAAAGGGTTTATTTCAAAGAATGTTTTCAACAATGGGTTATGGAAGCATAAAAATACTTTTTTTTAATTCTCCTTAGCTTTGTAGAGAGTTCATAGGGCAATATGTTACTTGATGCATACAGATCTATATTCCTTGTGTATGTTTGAGTCAGTAGTTCAAGACTGGCAGGGACTAAAGAGATCTGCTACAGAGCTGCTGTGCGGCTGTAGATAAGGATCTGCTTTCTGTACTCCTTTTTCTCTCTGTTTTGTGAATCTAGGTTCTACGTGTGTTGTGCTGGAACCCTTGGCCATAGCACAGTGCTCTGGAGTATTCCAAGCAAAACTAATATGATGCTTATCCTTGTATAATATTCCACTCATTCATAACATGAAAATGGTCAACTGACAACTTTGGAACAAAATGTGTCCTTGGAAACACATGGAATCAGGAAGTGAAATTTATGCTGTATTTTGGTAGGCCTCCTCCATTTTGTTGCCATGAAATCCGTGCCATAGGGTGAGTCACAGAGATATCAGTGGACATAAAGACAAGTCGGACCTGTTTGTGTAGCTGGACAGAGTGGGCTTTATTACAGGAATGAGTGTAATGAGTCAATGTAACAATACAATTATGTTTGTGATTGCGACTGAGAGACTGGATAGAAGGAAAGCAGAACTTGCTGTAACCACAGAGGACTTCTTTTAGTATAAGACAGGAGTCAGAGGCAGGCAAAGTGAAGAAAGCAGAAGACTTGGAGAAGAGTGCAGTTGACAGGGTCAAAGTAGCTGCCAGACTTCGGAGAAAAAGAATGGAGAGCTGGTGAAGGAACAACATACATGAAAGTCAATAAGAGCTTTGACAAAAATGGTCTCGGTGAGTAAGAAGACAAAGACTGAATTTGTGAGGGAGTAGTTAAACAAATGGACTAAGAAAAGTTAAGACAGGTCAAGACAGGTCACTGGTATGGACATAGACAAGGATAGGGGAGAGAGATAAAAAAATGGAAAAGGATAAAAGAAATTGGAAATGTTTTTATAAATCTGAAATGAAATTTTTTTTCAGTGTTTTCCTTTCTTTATTTTACTATATTTCATTTAGATCCAGAACTAAGTCAAGATTGAAAAGTACAAAGTCCTTTCTGAAATATTTCCAGTCTTCATTTCAAGTGAGTGAGTTCTGGATAAAATTACTTTCCACTTTCCATGTTTTCTGATATCGAATTGCCAAATAACCTCAATATTTTTGGCTGTTTGAAGCCTTTAACTTTTGTATAAACTGATTTTGAAGAATTCTGTATCACTCAGTTCTAGGATAATTCTTTTATTTATAATGCATTTGGTGGCAGCTCTCCATGAAAACTTTCAGTTTTATGTGGGAGACTATGTTTCTAGAAAATTTAAATACTATTTCTGTCTAACTGCTAGAAGTGCTAGAGGCCTTTAGTTGTGATGGAATGTATCACCTGCCACTTTTAGTCTTTTTATGTATCAAAAGCTTTCATTTTATTTCAGGAAAAGCTTCAAATTACAGATGATTTTAATTGGTAATCTACTGACTTTCATTGTTGTCATGACAACATCATTCAGCGTTTTTCTGCACATCTTTTCCATGTATGTTTTGCTTGTATATATACGGGGTTTTTTAAGATCATTCAAATGATGATATGAAGCTTTATTAAGATAGTCTTTACACTGACATCTCTAAAGTTGCCATCAAATTTAGGTAAATGCAAATTGAAATATGTTATATTTTTCAGCTGAGATAAGCCTGAGAGAATTAAGGTCCTTTGTTTGGTCTGGAGTAGAAATCAGCTTATAAAGTCTCATGTCACTTTCCCAGGCACGAAGACAAAACTTTCTACAAAGAATAGATTCTGATATCTTGAAAACAAGATGGGGAAGGTCCTTCAAAACCTCCTGTGTTGCACATGATTACAGAAAAAGTGTGGAAAGTTGGTCCCTACCTCAAAATTTGTGAAATTTTTTAAGTTGACACAGGGACACTGTTCCCACAGCAGTGAAGAAAAGCAAGGAGCATGTGAGCACCACTCTCTGAAAGAGGTACTGAGCAACAGGTACATTTTCAGTACCAAATCAATTCCAGTTGCAAGGATGCATCGCTGAGTCACTTTTTCACACAGTCTTAGTCTTCTTCTTAGTCTAACACCTGCTATATTCTTTTTATGTTTCCAAACATTTTGTGGCTTCTTTAATGTATTGCCTCCTCTGTTCATCTCCTCCATGTGTCAGGAGGAGCTATCAGGGTTCTTTCTCCCCACTGATTTCCAGTTTCTGACAAAGCATTAACAAAGTTTCATATCTCTCTGTTCCACTGGCTGCCGCAAACAAATGCTCCTATTTTCATCTGCTCTTTGGGGAGATTCATGCAACAATTTCTATTCTGTTCAATATGCAAATGCCCCAGCTTCCTTCTGTTCCCTCAGAAAGTCCATGGAGTTTATGAGGAAAGGCAACATACTTTATTAGATCAATCGAGTGAAAAGAAAGAAGCGGAGGAGCTTGAGAGCACACAACTTTTTCTTCACTTTGCAGAGAGAGCTGCATGCATGCTGCTAACATATAATTGTAATGATTTCTTAGCTGCTTCACAACAAGAAATGTCTTCAAACCTGAAGGAAGTG
>VXBA01003172.1:155201-166741 GCA_013399895.1 Serilophus lunatus
AAGCTTTTTGGGGGGGCTGAGCAGGTTGTAAGTTCTTTCAGAGAGAAACACAAATGGTCTCAGGTATCTAAATCACACATTTTAAAATACTGAATTTTAGCAAAAATGATGCTTTATGTGAATTTTCATGGTTATTTTTCGTTGTTGTTAATCTTCTGTTTAAAAAAAAAAAAAAAAGAAACTTAGGCAGCCAAGTCACATAACAGAAGTAATGAACATTGATAGTATGAGTGATACTCATACTAGATAGTATAGTTTGTAAGCAGTCTATAGCTCAAATGTTATTCATCCAGATTATTCAGAAAATACAAATTAATAACAAATATTCAGAGAAAATAAGGGACAACTTAGTGCAAGATCCCATCTACATTTCTCAAACTAGTTATTCAAAGGTGGTGGCAGTGGCAGTGCTAGTGGTGAATTTGACAGATATTGTAGTCACTGCAATAAAATCCCACAATGATGGCAATAAGTGTAATCTATATGGGAGTTTAGATAGACCCAGACGAAGGCTCTCACTCTCATTACTTACGTACAACAGTGACTCTGCTGTTAGTTACTCACTTCAGAGTAAGCTCAGAAATCAGCTGATAAGTTATTCAACACTCAGGAGTCCTTTTGTACAATCTATAAGCAACAGAGAAAGCTTGGTGGATGTTTTATACAAGGACAGAACAATAATGAGGATGTATGGTCATGAGGATGTGCACTACAATGTGGTAAATAAATAATAGAAAAATAACTAAAGTAAGCTGCAGAAACAAAATCTTTGGCACGGAGTAATCCACCTTCACAATGGAGTGAGACACAGCAATTGTAAATAACTGCAAGCTGTGAACTCTGGACCCAGAAGTAACATAGCCACCTAAGTGTCGCACGGTTCTTCAGTTAATTAACTCAGATGACATGGACACATTCGTGTGGGTGTAGATACGCTTCTAACTGCTGCTAGATGGACTTTAAGTGTTATGAACAGAAATGAAATTTAGAAGAAAACATAATGGCATGAAGTACTCTGCTGCAAGGTAATTAGAATGAGGATGCTACATTCTGTCAAGGAGTGGGACAAGGCAAAGGGCAGTGGTGCAGAGCCCTGTCCTCTGGGAACAGAGATACCTGCAAAGGCTACTGGTTTCAGTTCCAGAAAAAGCTAGGATTTATAACATACTTTGTGCGACATTTATTTTTATCTACTTGTTTTCTGCTCAGCTGGTTATCTGAATCACTAATTTTATGAATTAATTACCTCATAGGCTTTGACGTGAAATATATCACAGAATCACAGAATATGCTAAGTTGGAAGGACCCACAAGGATCGAGTTCAACCCCCAGCCCTGTACAAGACCACCCCCAAGAGTCACACCATGTGCCTGAGAATAACTTCCAAATGCTTCTCGAAAGCTGTCAGGCTTCTCTGGGCCGCTTGTTCCTGTGTCCAGCCACCCTCTTGGTGAAGAACTTTTCCCTGATATCCAACCTAAACCTCTCCTAACACAACTTCAGGCCATTCCTTCAACTCCTGCCACTGGTCACCACAGAGAAGAGATCAGTGCCTGCCCCTGCTCTTCCCCTCACAAGGATCTGTAACTGCAATGTCTCCTTTCAGTCTCCTCTTCTTCAGGCTGAACAGAGACCTCAGCCCCTCCTCACACAGCTTCCCCTCAAGGCCCTTTACCCTCCTTTGGACACTCTCTAACAGCTTAATATCTTTCTTATATTGTGGTGACCAAAACTGCTACAGTATTCAAGGTGATTTTGTCACGAGGTCACGATGTCGTCATGTCACAAAGCCATTTGTTTCTTTCATAGACTATCAGTTTCACTTCAAAGAGGATGTACTGACTTGTGAACACCTTTGTCCTGCATAGTTGTAATGGGTTAACCTTGGCTGGCCGCCGGGTGCCCACAGTTGCTCTAACCCCCTCTTCCCCCCCCCAAGTCAGGCAAGGGAAAAGAATGAGATGGTAAACAGTGGGTTGGGATAAGGCAGTTTGAAAAAGCAAAAGCAAAGCAAAGTGCGTGCAAAAGCAAAGCACTAATCAAATCTCTGCTTCCCATTTGCGGTAATGACCAGCCACATCCAGAGAAGTAGGGCTTCAACACATGTAGAGGTTCTCTTGGTGAGCCACCATGGGAGACAGTGGATGCCCCCCCACTTCCTGCTTCTCCTTAGTTTTATACCTGAGCTGATGTCATATGGTATGGAATATCCCTTTGGTCAGCCTGGATCAGCTGGCCCACTCGTGTCCCCTCCCAGAATCTTGCCCTGAGTTGGGGAAGAAACATTACAGTCCCAGTGCTGTGCTCAGCAGTAGCCAAAACACTGGTGTGTTATCAGCACCGTTCCAGCCACCAAAGCACAGCACAGCACTGTGAGGGCTGCTATACAGGGAAATGGGCTCCATCTCAGACAGACCCAATACAATAGTATTAACTTTTTTTAACTACCTAAGGGATAAGTTATCCTCACTAACGTAGGCAGATTTTTTAAATCTTTGACTGAAAAAAAAATGACAAAATTGTACATTAAAAAGAAGAAAATATGGACAAACATAACAATGGAGGAAAGTCTCACCTAGAGCCCTTGTGTATCACTCCTGTGGCAGGAGAATCCCTCTTATTGCTCCCCAGTATGGCTGGGTTTTCCTTTAGAGAGGAAATATGTTCTGAACTTGACAGTGCTCAGCTTTGCTCATAATCTAATAAACAACATGTCCATATGAAGCCATGTCTGTCATGTTGTCATGTCAATCTTACAGTGATACAGCACAGCTTTCTCGCTCCATAGGAATCAATCTCTTTGTACAACCAGAGGTAACCCAAATCCATTTTAAAAGAAATCAGTATGAGCAGACTCATACTGGAGGAGTAGTTTGTAACAAATGCCATTCAGAGTTGTCTTGTAGTTTGTTATTCCAGGATCTCACTTTAAAATACTAAACAATAACATCCATGTGGCAAAATGACAATTTGATGGCCAAGAAAATAATGTACATTATTATGTAGACATTTAGTCAACAGTATACAGAATGCTACTGAAGCATTTTAAATTGCACCCTTCATTTTGTACTCCAAATAGCGCACCAAATATTTTGAACACTGCTCTTCCTTAAAATCATTTATTTAACTCTTCTCACTATCTTGCTATGAGCTTTCACTAAACATGTACCATAGATTAGTGGAAGTAAGATCCCATATGGTTCTGAGAATAGATGAAGAGATGATGAAAGGTCTTAAACAGAATGAGAAAATAACCCAGGTGTTCTAGAAAAGCAATAACAAAATACTCAGAAAATGGATGAAATCTCCTTTTTTGTGCTTGTAATGTTTATGAAAAAGTATAAAATACTTGGATGTCTACAAATAAATTCTAAATTTTGCTACTATTTATTTTAAGCGGTGATCCTCAGCATGGTCATCTAAAGATTTTCTTGTTTAAAAAAGAAGTTTCTTTTGAACACTCTCATAGAAACATCCATTTTTTTGTCATATGAATTTTACCTGTGTCTCACTTTGCTTCCTAATTTGCCATAGTTACTGTATTGAGAACAGAGTTGTTCTTTTTCTTTACAACATCCTTGCTCTTATAAAAGCCATAATGATGTCAAAGTCACAATGATGTTAAATTTGTGACAACCCCCTTGCCTCAAAATATTACATAAATCACATAAATCACCAAGATTATATCATCTCCATGAGATAGAGAGAAAAGAACAATGTAGAAGACATAGATGGCTCTTTTGTCTCATTCTGACTGTGGCAGGCCAGTTTCCCTGACCTCTGTCCCTGGTCCCACAACATAGTCCCCTCCCATCCCCTTGCAGGCCCTCAGCTGGAGCAATCCTCAAGGACCACCACTGCCCTTCCTGTGTCAGAGAGGATGAAGAGCTGATCTCTTGACATCCTGCAGAGTTCCACCATGCTTCTTTTGTCTTTTATGGGATATGTCTCATCAGTTTCTCTAACCATGCACGTGGCTTTCTGCTGTGAGTGATCTTTCTTTAAACTGTAGTTGGAAGATCAGGGCTCTCCACATGCACACTGTGATATAAGGTACAGCAGAGGCAGCAATGATAGTCCCCATCACATCCTGCTGGCATTGTCAGCTCCTTACATGCAGGAATACTTACAGGATGGTTTGACTGATACCAGGCAGAAGAAGTAAATGACCTGTAATTCTTCCTGAAGGACCCCAGAAGACCCTTCTGAAGCCAGTTGACATTTGTTAGGTAGATGGTACCTAGTCAAAGTGTGCTCATTGGCAACATAGGTGTGTGAGAAGATGTCTGAGGAGAGCTTGGTGCTTAAGGATATCTCTGCCTAGAAATTGAACACATAGCTGTATTTTCTACATGACATCTAAGATGCTAAACATAATCTTCACCAGCTGCATGCTGAGCAGATCCATAGTGTCTCCCTGACACAGTCATACCAAAGTACTTGGTGGAGGAGGCAGAGTGACCTGAAGTGGAAAGGTTTGGTACCAAGTTTGAGATATTAAAAAAATATTTTTGTGTTTCGTTTCCCTTCAAATTAGTAGCAGTCAGGTATCTGAATATTATTAAAACACAGAATCTTTTGGCTTTCCCAGCACCACTGCAATAGTGGGTGATGGAATAGAGAATTAAACTTGTGTATCTTAATTTCATTAGCTACTGGACCATGCGTAGCAATATTATCTTATCAAGATTACCCTTACTCTGTTCCACTTCCCTGTCTGGTTCCAGCCTTCCTCTACTAGATACTAATAGGAAAGTAGTAGCCCAGGGCACCTCCCTCTGGTGCTGGTAGCTGACAGGGAATGATTTGTGTCTTCTTACTGCTTGCATGGGATTTTATCTCTGTGTTTAGGCTGGAGACCTAAGGTCTAAACGTACTTGTGCAGTTGGAGTTAAAGTGAAAGCCATCCCTAGAAGAAATCTTTGCAGCTGAATCAAATAACAGCCTTTTCCTAATAGTAATTTTTTTCCCCTCTTAACTTCTGGTTTTTTTAGAAGGAAACAGGGATCTCAGCTTGCTTCATGTTAAAATAAGGATAAGACATAACCCATGCATTTCTAAGCATCTGTTCTTCTGACTATATTTATATAAAGCACATTTCTGAGTTAGAGCAGTTACTACAGTGTATGTTCCCATGCTGCCATTTTACATTTTCTTTCTAGCACTCTGGAGGGAAAAGTTAATTTCCATTAAATGCTTTCTTTTGCACATCTGCTCCTCTGTGAAAGGGGCTTTCTGAGGGCTTGGTATAGCTCCTGAGGAGTTCAGCAACAATAGCAACGCATTCTTAGTTTGTACAGCTAGGATGAGGATCTATTATTTAGAAAGTTTTTCAATTGTCTGATGTCATTCAAATTTTCTCTTATTCAGTGCTGACTACCTACCTCTCTGTGGTGGGAAAAAGAAAACAACCCTTCTTCCAAGGGTAATCACACTGCAATCAAACTGTGCGATATGATTAAGTCTGCCTGAGTCCTTGGTGCCTTCTTAGTGCATTGAAACAGTGGTCTCAGAGGACCCATCCATTGTATATCAGCCCTCTCACTACCAGCAGCCGATAGAAGTCATAGCCTAAAGAAGCTGCAGAATCTGAAAAACAAACATAGTAGCAGGGGAGTGAAATGGAAAGCCAGTGCAAAGAAAAACAGCATGAAAGAAAAAGACATAATTGGGAAGAGGGAAAAACAGTCCAAAGGAAAAATACAACCCAAGTAAACAGAAACAATGCTAAAAAAGAAATAAAACTCAAGAAAATACAGCTTGATAGGAAAACAAAGGAAAGTCACCGAAAGAATAAACTCTACTTTCTTTCCAAAATCAAACCCAGAAAGAACAAGGCAAAGAGAGAATGCTTTGGAAAAAGGAAGCACAACTCCTATGCGAAATCCAAAATAGTCTGCGAAGGTGAAGGTGTCTTCACCTTCGGTACCTTACAGGATATACAGCTTATAGTATGGATTGTCTGTAAAATGTGCAGTTTAGAAATACAGTGTTAGTGACCTGGTTTTACTATGGTTTTTTTCATTGAAGATGGAGCTCTTTTTATTACCCATATAGGGTATATGATACCATTTCTGTTTATCATTGAATAGTACTGCTCTTCAAAGCAAATTTTGGGTCCAAATAACTGATTATGACTTTAAATTTGCTCTTCTGAGACACCCGGGAATGTCAAAAATGTAGCCCCATTGACTTCTTGGAGTTGAATTTCCACCTATAAAGTTTAATTTTTCAGCAAACTTTCCTAACAATAAAAGCATTTTCTGGACTTTTTATAAAAAGCAAACTTATGTAGGATAAATCCAGAGCTGAAGTGGAGACATTTGAAATGTCAGACAGAGAGCTGCATCATTTTTACTACTGTCCCTTTGAGCTACCTGAACATAGAAGCAGTTTGAAATGTAGCTTTTTTTTCTTTGTTTTATTTGTTCCTTCTACCAAATCAATGTACTTCTGGGCTAGTGGTTTCTAACACAAAACTACCCTCAGGTAAGCCTGTCCTCCAGTGTGTGTAATCTCCAGCCTCTCTAGCCCCCTATTTTTCACTGACTTCAACATTTAGATGTTCAGCAAGTAAGCCACCTGCTAGAAAGCTAATTTCCAGGGAAAAAGTAATTGTATTCTATGCAAGGAAATTCTCAAGGGTTTATTAGGAAAACTTTTGTGGAGTTTTATTGACAAAAAAGTGTTTGAAAAGGTTTTTGTTACCACTGAACTGAGGGCTTTGTGAGCTGTTACTGCAATACATAACTGGGAACTCTGGTTTCCATTTTTGATATTCCACAGAAATTCCAGGAGAGGATTGTTTTATGGTGACAGAACCACATTGCTACCTTTTAAATCTTACTTTGTTAATCAAATGAGAACAAGTTTGAGCACTGACCTAGTTTATGATCACATCATCAATGCTGACTGCCTTAGTTTTTAAGTATTCCTATAGAAGTGCTGAAGATCAGCACCCCAGCCACAGACAGCTTAGATAACTGAGTAATATCTTTGTCTCACTGACAATATAAGAAAGATGCTGCCAAAGTAGAGCAAGCTCAGCATAGGACAGCCACAATGGTAGGGACAAGAATTCTTGCTCTCCAAGGAGAGACTAGGACATCAAAGCTGATTCAGCCTGGAGATGGGCTGTTTTTGGGGGGGACCCAACAGCAGGCACCTGCTGGTACCTGCAGGTACAGACAGCATCAAGCAAATGGATTCAGGCTGTTCATAGCAATGCATGGTTGGTGGATGATGAACAGCACATTTTAGAATGAGAGGTTCAGGACTGATGTAAATGGGAACATTTTCCCCATAACACTCTAGCAGTGGCACATATTGCACAGAGAGATTGTGCATTCTCCATCCTTGAGGGTTTTCAAGACTGGAGACTTCTTGAGGTCCTTTCCAATCTGAATTTTCATGTGATTCTGTTTCAATGTTAATGACTAGTGATCAAGTGAACGTTAGGGTTTATGAGAGGTTTTACATGAATAACTCAAGCGCTTACACATTACTGATAAATGACAGCCAGATTAGTTTGTCAAGTGTATTGGTAGTTTTGTAGGGCATTTTAGAACTTGAATTTTCCCAGGCCAAGACCTTCACCAGGACCTAAATGGTGCAACATTCAGCTATACACTTATAATAATTGTCTCCTAGGGCTACAAGGATCTTTGATAGAAGTGTTAAACTGTTGGGGAATACAGATGTCTCTAAGAAAAGAGAAACAAACAAAACCTGAAAAAATTCAGTCAGAGTTATGTAGCACAATTATTCCACATAAAAAAATGCATGATAGAGAATACCAGACCTAGAGCTCTATTCAATGGTTGAGGTGAGATTATTTTATTATTAATACAGGTATCTGGATGTTCTGTGGCATTATATATAGTGATTTAGTGTTGGTTGTTACCTAAATTTTCTCCAAGCCATAAACTGACAAGTGTTGACTGTTTTGTACAGATCTAAAAAGAAATCTCTGAACTGCATCCCTGACCTGTGACTATGTCTAATGGAGAAGCATAACCCCCATTGGGTATAAATCATTGCATACTATATATCATGTGGCATCTAGGTTTGCCTTCAAAGAGCCCTGCACATTACAGTGACATTTGCAAGTAGTGTACAAATCTTTTATTTGGGCTTTGAGGAGCTCAGCAACCTTGGTAAACAGCACACAGCATCAATGAGTCATTGTAATCACAATAAAAACTATGCATTTCTCTCATAACAAGCAGCTAGTCTAGTCTTCAAACTGGTAAAGGAAAGGAATTGCTTAGGTCAGCCCTAAGCACTTGTTGAGTTAGCAAAATTTGCATGGGAATTTTGCTGATCCTTTTTAAGTCAATCACTATTATGCATCCGTGCAATTTTGGCCCAGAAAGCCAACCATGTCCTGGGCTACATCAAAAGCATCATGGCTAGCAGGTTGAGGGAAGTGATTCTCCCTCTCTACACCATTCTTGTGAGACTATGCTGTAGTGCTGTATCCAGCAATAGGGCCCCAACACAAGGAAGACTGATCTGTTATAATGGGTCCAGCAGAGGCCATGAAGGTGGTCTGAGGGATGGAAAGCCTCTCCTAGGAATGCAAGCTGAGAGAGCTGGGTTTGTTCAACCTGGAGAAGAGAAGGCTGCAGGAAGACTTCATTGCAACCTTCCAGTACATTAGGGTGCTTATAAAAAAGAGAGAGAGTCACTTTTTACATGAGTGGATAGTGATAGGACAAAGGTGCATGGTTTTAAACTAAAAGAGGAGAGATTTAGATCAGATGTTGGTAAGAAATTCTTTACCCATAAGGTAGCAAGGCACAAAAATGGTTTGTTCAGAGAATCTGTGGATGCCCCATCCCTGTAAGTGTTCAAGGCTACATTGGATGGAGCTCTGAGCAACCTAATCTGGGGACAGGTGTCCCTGCCTGTGGTAGGAGGGTTGGAAATAGATGGTCTTTAAGGTCCCTTCCAACCCAAGCCATTCTATGATGCTATGATATGATTCTATGACTTAGATATCAAGAAAGACCAGTGTCTGATATTGACCTGTGTCTGATACTGACTAATATGATCTGTTTCAAAATCAAGCATAATACTCTCCTTGATCTGCTACTTGTCAACCGGGTGGATCTCATGAGCAAAGTGAAGATTGGTGGCTGCCTTGGCCACAGTGACTAGACAGTCACTGTGATAGAGTCACGCAGTGATAGAGTTTAAAATCTGTGTTGACAGGATGAAAAGTGCCAGCAAAACCTCAACTGTGGACATGGAGAGAGCAGAATTCAGGCTGCTCAGAGAACTAGTAAGAAAGGTCCCCTGGAAAAATGTTTTTGCAAGTGCTGGGATCCATCAGTGCTGGTCACTTTTCAAACTTCACCTCCTAAGGGCACAGGAGCAGGCAATCCTCAAATGTTGGAAATCAAGCAGACAAGGCAGAAAGCTGGCTTGGCTGAACAGGAATCTTTTCTTGGAAATAAGGGAAAAAAGGAAGGTGTATGCCCAGTGGAAGCAAGGTGACATGGGAAGAATTCAGAGATGTTGCTTGCCACTGTAAGGAGGAAATTCTTGCAGCCAAAGCTCAGCTGGAGTTGAAGCTGCCAGAAATTTGTGGGACAATTTAAAAAGGTTTCTCAAATACATTAACGGCAATAGTCAGTACAGAAATATCGTTGTCCTGTTACAGGATGAGGATGGTTACCTTACAAACAGGGACAGAGACAAGGCAAGGTGTTTAATGCTTTCTTTGCTCAGATTCTGAACATGGCATAGGGCAACCCAGGATGTATCTATAGACTGGAGAATGACATGCTGGGAAACTGTGTCGTGGAAAGGGACCTGGGGGTCCCAGTAGACAGCAAGTTTAATATGAGTCAGCAGTGCCTTGGCAACCAGGAGGGACAACCGTGTCCTGGGGATCATCAGGCAAAGCATCACCAGACAGTCAAGGGAGGAGATTGTCCCACTCTGCTTGGCACTGGAATGGCCTCCCTCACCTTGAATATTATAGCAGTTTTGGAGCAGTTTGTGGGTGCCACAATGTCAGAAAGATATTAAGCTGTTAGAGAGTGTCCAAAGGAGGGTAATGAAGATGGTGAAGGGCCTTGAGAGGAAGCTGTGTGAGGAGCAGCTGAGGTCACTTGGTCTGTTCAGCCTGGACAAGAGAAGACAGAGAGGAGACCTCATCACAATCTGCAACTTCATGAGGGGAAGGGCAGGGGCAGGCACTGATCTCTTCTCTGTGGTGTCCAGTGACAGGACCCAAGGAAATTGCCTGAAGTTGGGTTAGGGGAGGTTTAGGTTGGATATTGGAAAAAGGTTCTTCACCAAGAGAGTGATTGGGCACTATAGCAGTCTCCTCAGGGAAGTGGTCACAGCACCATGACTGATAGAGTTCAAGAAGCATTTGAACATTATTCTCAGGCATGTGGCATGACTCTTGGGGATGGTCCCATGCAGGTTTGAGGATTGAATTCGATGATCCTTCTGCAACCCTTCCAACTCAGCATATTCTCTGTTTCTGTATAATTTAAGGTTCCTATTCTTCTTCAGGATCTGAAGTGCAGCAACCCTCTCCTGGCATAATACAATAGCACTGAGTACTTCAGGTCTTCTCAGCTCATTAACTGCTTCTAATATGCAATCATGCACAGCACAATTAAAAACGAATGTTTTTGCCAAACTGACATTATGATATTTCATCTTGAGAACTTCAGGTATTGTCAACTTGTGATGTCAACTTCTTTCTGAAACACTACACTAATGTCACTTTTTTTTATTATTAATAATCCAAATATAAATTGCCTATGTTAAAAACAACATTAATACATTGAGCAGTAACATAATAGAAATATCAGAGCAAACAAGTATTTGATTGAAAATTGTCTGTGATGAATTATGGACTGTTGAATTACAATTTTCCTAACTCTTCTTGATAGCCAAATATAATATTACTGCTAGCAAAAATCTGAGGGAGAAAGAAAAGGATCAGCAGTTAGATTAGATCCAAATGCACAGAAATACTTAATATTCAGTACTCTCAGAAGTTAAGCATTCAAATATATGTGATGAGCCACTGCTGTGTTTTTGAATCTCATCTTTAAGATGAGACCATTCTTCTCTATCTCATATCACTGATGTGTGTATCTGTGGTGGTTTAAGCACCACAATATTAACTAGGGGGCACTCTTAGTAATGACGAGAAGAATGACAGAATGTGACAACAGCGAAACACTTTATTTGTCTGGAGCTCAAAGAAAACACAGTTTAGGGAACCCCAGACTCAACATATAAAACAAGCACCCGGCAAAACCACAAAAAGGAAAAACCAAGAAAAAAGGAATAAGGG
The DNA here is from genome assembly GCA_013399895.1 of Serilophus lunatus. Classification (NCBI taxonomy): domain Eukaryota; kingdom Metazoa; phylum Chordata; class Aves; order Passeriformes; family Eurylaimidae; genus Serilophus; species Serilophus lunatus. The sequence goes on from VXBA01003172.1 coordinate 166,531, forward strand.
AACTGCTTTCAAAGGCCAGCCAAACTGGCCACAGAGAGGCAGTGGAAGAGGAAGAGCCACTTTCTCTTTCTTCTGGAATCTCTGAAAAAAACAACAACACAGTGAAAGGTTCTCCCCCCCCCAACCCGGGATGTTATTTGGGGAAGCTTTCAACCTGTAGTTGTGCTCGTGTGGCTCCAATGCCGATGGAGGTGGGCTGAGTCAAGCCACG
>VXBA01003172.1:167348-279970 GCA_013399895.1 Serilophus lunatus
CCCCCCCCTGCCCCCCCCCCCCTCCCTTGTCAACCCACTACAGTATCGAAGTCACTGGTGACATACCCAAGTATAAGACTGATTAATAAAATATCTCCATGAGGAGCTATCCTCCTCTTCATTTGGAGCTGCAGAGCTTCCGCAGGTCTTATCTTTATACATAGCACTAAAGTGTGTGCTGGCTCTGTTGCAAACAGCCAGATGGAGATCATTTCCTCTGGGCCGCACAGTCAGAGAAGCACTGGCCGCAATGCTCACAAGAGAGCCATTTACTGTTTATGGTGAGATTCTGACCAAGCCACCTCTGAGTTGTGGGACTAAGCCACTGGAGGAGCTTCAGTCAAGCAAGAAAATCAAAGAGATCTTTATTGTAGATTTCAAAATATGGATTGTCTTGGTCCCTTTGTTGGGCTATAAACTGGATTATTTCTGGGTACGCAAGTATGTATAGTGTCCAAAAAGCCACACAAGAGTTAATGGAGCTGAGTGCTCAGTTCCTGTAAGGGTTACAAAACTAGTGAGTGTTTTTCTACCTTTCCATTACTTGACATGAAGAATTAAACCACAAACTAATAATAATTAATTCACAAAAGCTGTCTGTGTAAGTGTTAGTAGGCAAGGCATGTTGAGCTACGAAATCTTCATAGCAGACTTCATATTTGAAGAATATTTGGAGGGCAGTTTTTCAGAAGATTTGTATAAACAGAAACAGGAAAAAAGACAGCAGTCATGAAAATGTGTACGCTACAATCAGAAATGTTTGCAGTATAGATGACATGAATTCTACAAGGAATAATTCATCTACTTTTTAATCCATGAATACTCTGTTTTTCTCCTTTTTTCTCTCTCTTTTCAGAAAGAAAAATGCTAAATGTTGTTTTTCTTTCCTTCTTCTCCCCTAATCCATTCTTTTTCTTTTCAGTGATCTGATACCTTTTATTATTGATTTTTCTTTGAATACTTTGCATCATTCATACACAGTAACATCTATTTTATCTGAATGTTTGAGGAAAGAAAATCAGAACTGTAAATAGGACTAACAGCATGACGGAGTGAGTGTAGAGGAGCACCAGGCACCAGGGGAGGCTATTAGGTTTTCCATGGGAGAAAAAAAGTCAGTTAGGAATACAGCTGACAGAAGAACAGAAAATGGAAAAGTCGACCAATTCTGCCATCCCTTCTGTGTCACGGTAAAAAGGTGGACGGTTCCTGTACACAAGAAAGCTGCTTTACAAACTGGGAGCAGGGATTCACCTTAAATAATTTGGCATGGGCAGGAAAGGGTTCACATGTTTGAAAAAGAGGACTATCTTCATTTCTAGGACTATGTAATGTCAAAACTTCTCCTACAGAGAGCTCTCTCTTGCCAATCCTCCTTCCAAAAGCAAATTCTGGAGACTGCTATGACAATTTTTATTTTCTCTGCTCTCTTATTAGTCCTCATGCTCATTTTCCCTCATTTTCCTTTTCTTTCTTTTCCTCTCATTCCATGCTTGCATACCACATCCTCCCACATGCAGCGTGTAGGTATATCTAGATTATTATTTTTTTATTATGCCAGCAGCCAGATTTTCATATCTTCTACAGGCGTCTATGAGAACATTTCTCCAATGATATGCGTACAATCACTATGAAAATACAGTTTCAAATATTTTTATCTTTCTATACTCAATAAAGAATTTAAGAATAATGTTTTATGACAGTAGTGCTGCAACCCAATAGGGTCTCTTTTGCTTTCTCATTTGTCTTACATTTGTTCAAATTAAGGGGTAAAGAATCTAGCGGATAGCAGTAACAATATCTGGCTTGATCATCCCATCACTAATTGGTTTTGACATTAGTGAAGACAAACAGTTGAGGAGGTGGATAGAAGTTTCTAACATTTCTAGGTGTGGGCAGCTTCCAGCCAATATATGTGATATATCCACTAACATATTCAGCTTTTCATCTTTCTGCATTTGAGGAATTTTGAGTTTAGGATTTCTCTGGAGTTTATTAAGATGACAATAGTCTGCTTTTGTATAATTCACCTGAACTGTAATACTTTCTCCCTGCAGCAAACACCAAACCAGTTTGCCAGGAGATTAATCATCATACCTCCACTCTCAACATTATCAGCCCAGGCCAACAAATAACCATTTAAAGAATTTTAGTGTTCATGAGAAGTTCAAGACAAAGTATAGAAAACTTCAGTTTAGCTATTGAAGCAGTGCAACAGCATAGTCTGAATTTCCTTCAAACATCACTGGACAGATTAGCTAAAATATTGAAAAGCCAAGGCATTTTATATATCCATTTAATTTTGGACCTCCCTGCATGTGTTATCATTATCTCTTTTTTTCATCTGAATGAATTTGTGGTTGAAAATCAAAGATCTGGCACTGTCTTTAAGTGCTCAAGAATTTAATTCCAATATTGCTGATGTTACAGCAATTACATACAAGAACACATAAAACCTCGTTTCTTTGAACATAGCAACTTGAAAGGCTTTTGTTCCAAGTCTAATTCAGATAATTCTTAACTCGAAAGAGCACAATCAATCCTCTGTCCAGAGCATCACATTTCTAGTTTTCTGCCTTCTTTCACCCATAATCCAAAACAATACTCAATGAATCTACTGGCCTTCATGGTTTTGATCTGCTTTGAATGTTGTTTAGAGAAATTTGTCTCCTTTTACTGTTCAATGGTTTGAACTCAACAACAATACTATTTTGAGGATAAATATAATTAATTAGTTAATTCACTAAACAGCTTAATGGTATGATGTAGAACTAGATATTGTAAGAATTCTAGAAGCTGTTCCCCATAGTTCTATGGAAAAACCATTGGCCCATTATAGCTCTGAGTTTCCTATGAATACATGTTGCTAGCAAGAACACTCAATTTGCCAGAAGATATGTCTAGTTAGTAAAGTGGATAAATTGGTGTCAACTAGATGTTAACTAGATCTGATGCTCCTTTTTCTGAGGACTATGTCTGCAGGACTATCTCTTCCACAGTGATATTCAAATGTCTCCTTTTTCTCACATTTTGAAGTGGTTCCAGAAAAGTAGAGCATTCAGTTCTGTCTAGTGCTTAGGAAAATCAGTGGTACTTAATAGGTGGGTGAGGGTAACACAAGTGAATACGTCATGCAAGATGTTGCTCCATAGAAACCCGCTGAGCTTAAATGGGAGAATTGTAAATTTATAAAGAGCACTGCAAGCCCTTATCGCATAGGATTTGTTCAAACAGCCATTGTCCTATTCCCTTATCTTTTATGTAAATGTATAGGGAGACCCAAGTATAAGTTTAATTCAGTTTACACTTTTGATCATTTTAAAAGATCCTTTTGGAAGACATTAAGTGCAACCTAGCTACCTGGCATTTGTCTTCTTCAGAGGATCAAGTTCTTAATCTGGTCTGGAAATGGCCCCTAGCTTTCAACTGTGGTACAGCAAATAATGAGACAGTATAACCTCTGAAGGGATGCTGAAGAACTAAAGTGAATACTATGGAGACAATCCTCGGTAGTTAGACTGTCTGCTGCTGGTCCTAATGCATTTAACTGCAATACAGAATACTCTGCTGCCCCTCATGAATACGTGTGTTAAGTGCCATTTTCAGTACATTACAGCTTTTTAGACAGCTGCTCACCCTTATGGTTGTGTCTATTGCAATTTTCTTTCCACTGCCTATACTGAAAAGTTAAATGTAGTCTTCTGAGTGCAGCAGTCCTGGAAAAAGTACCACTTGTTGGATCTGCTATGTGTTTTTATCCTTTTCAAACTCTCATTCTTTTCCAGCCTGGTGTATAATCCCTTTTAAATGAGTCCCTTTATGCTATAATTTGGAGCTATTCCACTTGAGAATTTATGCCATCTTCAGTAGTTAACATGATCCCTAATCTCAGTAGCTTTTATCGAGCTTTTATCAGAGGTACTGCTTTGTCTTGTTTGTATTAATAATAGTTAAAAGCAGTGACTTGGCGCAATGGTGTCTGTTGCCTCCATGTCCAGCTGCTCCAGGGGCTGACCTTCTATCACACAGGAAGCAGTGGCTAATGAAAAAGCGCCTCCGCCTTTTCTTGTTTTCAGGTTCACACATCCTTGAACATATACTAGTTTAAAGTTTGTTTGACATCTTAGATCAGCTGAAGGTTGTAAGTAATTTAAAGTCATTCATCTAAGTCAGCACCTAAAATGAAAGCAGTAATGGTTTATTCCATAGGGAGTTACTTGTGAGCAGCTAAAAGTGTGTAACAGTCCATTGCACAGCGCAAAGCCGAGCTCAGTACAAAGTAGATGAAAACCTATACAGAGTTTAAAGGGCATCAGCAATTATTCATTTTACCCCAGACAGACAGTACAGGGGCCACTTGTCTTTTTATCAACGGTATCTGATAACATGAAGAAATTAATAATTTACAGAGGGCAGGCAGTACTTTTCCATCAGAAGCTGTGTGGAAAGGAAGAAAGAACTGCTGGAACAGGCCAGAATGCTCCCCACAAGGTCGTTCTGCCTCTGTGCTGCAAATGTGTTTCTTTTTAACCCTTTCACAGCTCCAAATTACATGTACATTTACCTTTAGGAAGTGCAGAATGCGGCCCACAGCCATGAATATATAAACACAAAAGGACTGCATACTTTTGGTATCCTCCGGTCTTGCAAGCTGTGAAGCTTTGGATCTAGAAATTCCTTGGGTGAGAATCCTTGAAGGTTTTGGGACAAGCTGAATGTCTTATTGAGTGCCATTGACTTAACAAAACTCAACAGTTTACTCAGTAGGCAAAAGAACAATGAAGTGTGGTTTCACCCAAAGTGTTTGGCTTTCCCACTCCATCCCTTCATGTCCCCTGTGGTATGCTTGGCTGCAGGGGACATCCATGTTGTAGCTGTCCATTGCCTGTCCCATGCACATGAGCATTGCCAAACAGGATGTACCATCACCTCCTCCAACCTGCCTTTTCTTCAGTACCAGTCTGCATCTCTTCCTGCAGCTCAGACATTGTTTCTTGTGTAACATCTGGAGTTGCAATTATCTCATTAGCTTTATTAGGGCTACATACTTGAAAGAGCAGGAAATGATAATATTATGATTTCTACAGAAACACTATCCTCTGCTATATGCCCAACACAGTCATTGATTAAATCTGTGAAATCTATAGTCTATCATAGTTCCATCCATGTTGTTCGGCACATAGCATAAAATACAATAAATATGCAATAGTAAAAAAACACTAGAACTTAAACACTTTATAATTAGGAAGATTTAAAAAAATGCCTAGAATACGCAGAACATTTCAAAAATCCAGAAACATGTTAAAATTGAAAGATACTTTTTTAACATGTAAAAAAATTGATTTCTTCCTCTTTCTGATGAAAAGGTTTTTGTAAGACTGTCCTGAAAAGGAAATGAAGTGAAGAGAAAATCTGAAGAATTGTCATGCATGGTGTTTATCAGTTTGTTTCTTCCTTTTGTTTAATTAAACCATGTGCATTTCCAGAAGGGTTTTAATGCAAATTTTTTAAACAATGGTATGAGAGCAACATCAGATAGCATAGAAAGTCTATGCAGAAATACTAGCACAAACAGGAGAGGTTCAGTTAAAAACTTTCACTGATGCACTTGGGAACATTCTCAAAAGTGCAGCCATTTATAATTTTATAATTGGCCAATCAAGGTTGGAGATTTCTTCCTTCTAGCTTAGTTATTGAAATGTGTTTTCATTATTCATGCAACTCTCTTTATATGTCAGGTTTTTTCCCTGACTATATATCAGGTTTCCTACTAGTCTTCTGTTCATCTATTTTCACCCTGTATAGAGAGAAGAATTATGAAGGTGCTCAGCACTTCTCCAAAGTTGAGGCTGAAGTGAAATTTGCACTTAAAGAAGAGATCTAGTCACTTTGCTATGCACAAAGAATACTTCATTGCTCCTAAAATAACAGTACTTACAGAGTATGAAATGGATTTTCTGAGAATTTATAAGTAAATCCATTATTTACTTTGAGTTAGAGTTAATTGAAAATAGGCCCTTTTGCACCTTCTATCAGACTTTATTTATCCCCAATGACTTGTGTTATAAAATACAGACTCTTCATTATTCATATATCATCAGGCTCCTTTGAAGCCTTTCCATAGGACATTTTCAAAGTAATTATTTTAGGAATTATGTCCCTTTTTGCTGTTATTCTCAGAGCTGTGAGTTTCTAATTCATCAATGAGAGACGGGAAAAGTGTTGCTTGGGGGTTTCCTCGGGAGATGTCTCCTTGACTACCGCTGGACGATGCTCTTGCTCTGACACTTCTCAGGGGACAGGAAAAAAAATGGATCAGTTTGAGTCAATGACAGTTTAAATCCCTATAATGCTGTAATTATATTTTTATTATGGAGCGTCACACCAGGACTAAGGTTGTACAAAAAGACAGACATTGTTTGGTGATTTAATATTGCTGCATTTTTCTAAAGTCGAGGGTAGACATAAGTTTCTGGGATGTATAATGTTTGTTCAAGAGGTAATTCTACCTTCCCTATCATATTTTCCCCTATCTGTAAGTGTTTACTGTTTTATTACCTCAGGGTCTAGGAATTCACATGTCCCAAATGCCTTGTACTAAATGCTACACAAACAGAGAACAAAAAGCTCTCCCCCTCCGATAAGTTTGCACTTTAATTGCAAAAGATGAAATAAAGAATAGAAAACCAAAGGGAAATGTATGAAAAAGATAACATATTTTTGGCCTGGATAATAGGCAGTGACCTCATACCACTCCTGGACAGACCAGTAAGAAATAATGTAAGCCTTTCAGCGAAGGGCAGTCTTTTAAAGAAGGGTCTGAAAGAGTCCAAGGTTTTCATTATGCAAATACCCTGGTGTAAGGGGTAACAAGGGAGAAAGTATACGTGAGATGGTTAAGAAATACATGAAATGTGCAGGGAGTTGGATAGCTGGAGACAGGCAGCAATGTACTGATACAATTAAAGGTACCAAAGGAAGCGTAAGTCACGGAAGGATGCTAGGTGAGACAAGTCACTTGCTTTCACCCCATAGGAAAAGAGCTGGAAAGTGAGTGACTGAGTCACCAGCACAAAAAAGTGAAGTATCTTTGTGTCCTGGCTTGATGGACAAATTATTGATTAATAATTTGTGGATACAGAGTTATTAAAGAAAATAAGAATTTATTATGAGGTAAGGAAAAAATATTAACTTAAAAATATTAAAATACCAAAAAAGCCCCCTGAAGAAAGCCAAATAACCACCTCCCAAAAACTCAAAAACCATCCACCAACACCCCCACCCGCACCAGTTCCACAAGTGAGCAAACAACAAAAAAAACTTATTCCTCGTTTCAATGTCCGAAAAAGTTCAGTTAATCTGAAGGAGGTGGCAGGAGGTGCTGATGGCTGTGGTGGGGGGGAAGAGCAGCAGCACAGCCAGGCACGTGGTGACTCCAAGATGGCAGGAAAGCACAGAGGCTGGCAGCACTGCTTCCCTCGGCGAGGTCCCAGGCCAGACGAGGAGCTGAGGCGAGTGAGTCGTCTCCTTAAATATTCTTCCGAATCTCCGCCCTGTGTGACTCCTCCAGTCCACTCCAAAAAAGGCAATCTTGCTCTTCGCTGAGCCCCCTTTGGTCTGTCAGGTGCCGTTCCGCCCCCATCTGCATCTCAACTCTGCCTCTGGCCCCCCCCAACCCCCCTCCCCAAGAGGAAACAAAAGAAAACGTGAATCTAGAAAGAAGTTTTGTCTCAGTTGATGCAGTTTTGGTACTGTAATGGCAATTTCCAGTCTGACAAAGACCTAAAGGAAGATGGATTTATTGGGCTAGTGAATTTTAATATGGCAATGTAGGTGTGTATGCAGAAGACAACTGATCAGACGCACTGTTCTTTAGTCTTCATGGCAGCAAAATCACAGTAAAGTACTGCTCTGGTCAGTCAAGGGATGATGCTTGGGGATGCCGCAAGGGATCTCTGCAGATCTGGTTGGTATTCAGAGGAAAAATGTTGGAATCAGAAATAAATGTGTAATGGTTATCAGTTTATATCTTCAGTAATGATATGGCTGTAGGGAATAAACTAATCTTGTAAAAACCGATATCATCTGTATGTGGAGTTAGGCTTGCTTCGTGTGCCTGAGGTAGAAGAACGAAGGGAACAACAAAATAGCAAGAAAAAATGGAAGGAGGCTTGGATTATAACCCTATTTGAATGGAAACACTCCAGGTTAACTGGTATGAAGAAAAAAGGGGTAAAAATACCTACTTTTTTTTTCTCTTAATAAAAAATGCTGAGGTTGTGTCACAATGACTGACACTAAGTCAACATAAATGTACTGCCTTCAAAACTTAATTTCAGCTCTATGATTGAGACCTTGCTCATTCTTGCATTTAGATCCCTGTGCATGTATATAAATACTGATATTCTTTACAATCTGAGGCCACTGAACAACATGGACAGCACATTGCAAGCCACCTGTTTTCCATCTGTGGCTGCAGAGCACTGGTGCCTCATGAGGCCAGAGCAGGTGACCTATGCTATACCTGTACTGCACCTGCTACATAGCGTAGTCACCAGCTCTGTTACAGCACTAGGGTTTCTTACTCAAGCACCTTTTTATTCAGAGAGGCCCACTGACACCAGGGTCTGCTGATGCACGATAAATCAAAAGAGAAAGAAGGGCATTGAAACAAATACCTGTGGTCAAGTTAGCCCTCAGTCATCCAAAGAAAGAGTTCTCAGTCATTGCTCCTCATCCAGGCTTCCCTTCCAAGGGAAATTTGGACATTTTCTCCATTTCGTTCTGAATTTCTTTGTATTGTTTTAGAATTATAGGTCCTCCCACCAAACACAAACTGCAAATTTCAAAGCAGCTGTATTTAAACTCAGTGAAGAGTATAATGCAAACAACTTTTTTCAGTAAAAAAGAAGTGATAGAAAATTAATATGCACAGAGTCAGTGATTGGTAAAATAGTAGATCATCAAATAAATTTGCATTAATTACACAAAAGCTGAAAGCACTTCATTAAATACTCTCATAACACAGTAGCCTCTTTAGAAAATTATTTCTGGTATAAGCATGTAAATAATCACATACTCTCTGTCCCATGTAGTTTTATCTGCCTAAGCAAAGGGGAACTGAGTGTTACAGCTCAAGAGCACTCTGATTTTTGAGCAATTTATTAAAAAGAACAAGCATTTTAATGACGTTCATCAAAAGTTCTGTACATATATGAATTGTATATTCAAGTATCTGAGGATTTGAATGCCTAAACTCAGTTCAGTATGGAAAAATCAAGTGTATAAATGATGTATTGTTAGGAATCAGTGCTGAAGTTAAGGATTTGGGAGTAAATGAGGTTAATTTTGATGTAAATGAGCAATGTGACACTGCATCCAAATATGAGGATGTAATTGGTCCATGCAGGTCTCTCTTGCAATATTTATACAGAAAACTTTGTATTTTTAATGAAAGATTTTATTCATGGTGCAGTTTTATATTAGTCTTTGTTCTTACGAATTTTTATTTCCACAGTATTTGAGCATTTTATAGTAAGGAATACTGCTATCTTTTTAACTACAGCCTGTCATGAGACAATTTCCCTTTTTGCAAAATGTTGGGATTTCCAAAGTTTTCCCATTCCACATTAGGAAGAAAAGTCTGCAATTCATGAAAAATCAGATAGAATCATTTTGGAATAGCTCATAAGTTGTGAATTCATCAGGTGCCATGCAGAGTCATGTTTTCTTGTTGTTTTCCCTGGAACTTCTGTATCCTGTAGCTGAATGTCATAGCTAAAGTGAGTCTCCACAGCATTCTCCTGAAGAAACTGCCTACTCATGGTAATGAATGGCACTACACCAACCTGTGCTGTTCTCCCAGGGCTCAGTATTTGGACCAGTCGTGTTTCATATCTTCATCAAGGACCTGGATTAAAGGATTGAGAGCACCCTCAGTAAATTTGCAGATGAACCAAGCTGGGCAGCAGTGTTGATCAGCTGGAAGGAAGGAGGGCTCTGGAGAGGGATCTGGACAGGCTGGATTGATGGGCTGAGACTGATTGTATGAAGTCCAACAAGACCAAGTGCTGAGTCCTGCACTTGGGTCACAACATCCACATGCAGTGCTACAGGCTGGGGCAAGAGCATCTGGAAAGCTGCCCAGAAGAAAAGCACCTGGAGGTGTTGGGCAACAGTGGCTGAACACGAAGCCAGTGTGTGCCCACGTGAACAAGAAGGCCAATGGCATCCTGGCTTGTATCAGAAATAGTGTGGCCAGCAGGACCAGGGCAGTGATTGTTCCCCTGTGTTCGGCACTGGTAAGGCCACACCAAAAATCCTGTGCAGTTTTGGGCCCCTTATGGCAAGAAAGATATTGAGGTGCTAGAGTGAGTCCAGAGAAGGGCAACGAAGCTGGTGAAGGATCTGGGTCACAAGTCCTACGAGGAGCAACTGAAGGAGCTGGGGTTGTTTAGCCTGGAGAAGAGGACACTCAGAGGAGACCTTATTGCTCTGTACAACTACCTGAAGGGAGGTTGTATCCAGGTGGGGGTCTGTGTCTTCTCACAAATAACAAGTAATAGGATGAGAGGAAATGGCCTTAAATTGTGCCAGGAGAGATTCAGATTCAATATTGGGAAAAGTTTCTTCAAAGAAAGGATTGTTAAGCTCTGGAACAGACCACATAGAGAAAGGGTTGAATTGTCATCTCTGGAGGTATTTAAAGGACATATAGATGCGGCACTTAGAGGCATGGTTTAGTGCTGGACTTGTCAGAGTTAGGTTTACAATTGGAATTGATGACCTTAAAGGTTTTTTCCAACCTTAATGGTTCTATGGTTCTATGATTTCTTGGTTTATTTTAGAATATTATCTGGATCTGCTTGATTAAATGTTTGGTGAAAAGGTTTAATTCCTAATACAATGCTGACACAGACAGTTTCCTGGGAAAAAGTTTCCTGGTTTTGAGTTTCATCTAAAGAAAAATTTTGTTTAACTACTTTAAAAATCACTGCTCAGAGATGGGAATCTACCATTATCCCTTTTTGGACATGGGAGTGAGTAGAGGTTATAAATTTCACTCAAGAACATAGGGTCTGTATCGCTACAGAAATCAATGGCAATGACCCAGATACAGACCATGGATTTTCCAGATTTTGTCCTGTTAATACAAGGGAAAACAGTATAGCTATGCAGGTGGTATGTACTGCAATAGTAACTTTTTTTTTTAAGACAATGGAGAAGGACTCTCACATTTCCAAATGTCAATGGAAAACCTGCTTTTGTTTTCAATCAACCAGTTCTTCTAGTCTTCACTTCTGATTTTGAGTCAGCTAACCACAGGGAGGAGATATTAGTCAAAAGGCTGCTCATGAACATATATTTTAAGAAGCAATGGGCAGGGTGCGCTGTCAGGGGTTTAACAGCGTTGGTCAGAGGAATTCGCTTTTAGAATGAAACTTTCAGAAAACATCTTAATGCTTTGTACCTAGAGGCATCAGCAGTAAGTGGGGGACAATCTGGAATTCAAGTACATGCTTTGTAAAGAGAAGGCATCAGAGTACTATTTCCTCCGAATCTCTGATGAAATTGTATCATACATTAGGTAGAAGTGCCCCACTTTGTTTAGTGATAGCCAAACAGCAACAAAGAGATACACCTCAGGCCCAGTTTCCTCCGCTACGTGAATGTGAATGATGTCAACGTGCATCATTCATCTGTGTGTCCCTCCTGAGGAGCATTTGTTTGTTCCTTTTCTCCTTGTAAAAGATTTTTCCTTTTTTGGTAGTGTTGGCCGTGATACTTCACTAATGAATGAAACCTTCAGGCTCACATTTCTTTCTAGGTCTAATGACAAAGATCCAATTCTGTTAGATCTTTTCTCTCCCTCTTCTGAAAAACAAGTAAACACTTAACTCAGCTGAATTACAACTTAACAGCTGACTCTGCAGGCCCATGCAAATCAAAATGAAATCTTAAAAATGCAGATGTAGTCATCAGAATGCTAATTAGTAATTTGACTGCTGTCTCTCCAGATCTTCACTTCAATTGTTAAACAGGGCAGAGGAAGTATCTGAGGGTCATATTCCACCTGATCTTCCTAGGGGAGTGAGCATGAAGCACTCTTTTTGTGCCTGGATAGGATCTGTCCCACCTCCAGGAAAGCAGAACAAAGGCTCTGTCTCCAGGATTGAAATACCTGCCTGAGGTTCCTGCTTCATGGATGTGCATCAACAGTGGTCACGATGGCAGAGAGAGGTGCCTCCATCCCACTGACAGCAACAAGAGCAAGGGTACAGAGGCCATCATGCACCCCATGTGGACACTCTCTCCAGCAGAACCTGCCACTCTTCAGTGAGAGACAGTGATTTTATCTTTCCAAAGATCATTCATGCTTGCACAGACTCTACTTCCTGGCATCCTATGTGAAGAAATACTCTGCATCCTTGAGGCAAATTTTCCTTGAACTGTCATGACCCTGGCTGCCATCACCACTGTAGTCCTCTTCATCATGAAAGCGAGCTGCTGTCATCTTTAGTACTTTTGCAATAATTCCTTTATTTTTTACAAATGAAAAGTTTAGTAACAAGTAGTAAGTAAACAGTTGTGCTGCATCCTTTAAATGGATGATCCTAAGATTTCTTTTGTAATCTTGACAGTTTCTGGAGAAAGAGTAATTCTTCTTTAGAGGTGAGAAGCACTGACAGCTGGGATTCCATTCTTTTCACACCTCTTTTTCCTTACCAGTCATGATTAGAACATTCTCTTAGCCTGACTGTCATTATAGCTTTGATTATGCTTTTTTGGATGACACCGCACTTTTTATGTTGTAATTGCTAGATAATCATCATTATAGCTTTGTATCCACCTGTAAAAAAGTGACAAAGTTTTTTACAAAAGTTAATAAAGACACTTTCAAAACCTTTTCAATTTATTGGTTCGGGTGTCATTGTGATTGTATTGTTAATTTGTATTATTAGTGCTTACATTATTTGAATATAAAACATACATAACTGACTTATTAACATATATCAGTATGTACAGTTGTGACAACATTGTACCCTCTTCATCAAAAATTCATGTGATCTGTTAGAAAACTTTTATTGATCAATGAATTAAAAGATTTACATGAATATATTCATTGTATTTAACCTGTATGTTTTCAGCTCCCTGTGATTCTTCATAAGCCTTTGCAACACTTGTTTTCCCAAATTATTAGTTCATGAGTTATTTTATTCCTTCAGAATCTTAAACGTTCTTTTCTGTATAAATATTTTCTCTAGGTCTCATTATTGTAAAGAAGAACATAAAAAGCAAAAACACTAGAGCATCAAAAACCAGAGAGACCGACCATAAACCTCGAGAGAGAGGGGGGTAAATCTTATTATAGTGTTGATACAGGTAGAACTGTAAATTTGAGCAGTCGCACCTCTTTATTTATAAAAAGCAAAGAATTAATCCTCTTAAGTGAAAATCAATGTGCTCTTAATGGCATATCCATAATTAAACTCTTCTGAGTCTGATGTGCATTTAGACTACAATCATTTCATCTAAGTCTGGTAATACAGGGAAGTCTTGAAAATGTTGCAAAGGGGCCAGAGAGTAATGACAATTAGAGGCAGTGCACATAAATTACAGAACTATAAAAAGAGATCGGTATAAATGTCCCCATTTTCACAGCTGCAAAAAAAATGTCTATTCAACTCAAGCAAAAAAAGAAACAGAAGACAGATTCCAATGAATGTACTTGTCAGATCAGCTCTATTAATTAACCATAAAAATGTGGATTAAGGATAATTTAGATAGAATTAAATCCTCCTCACACAAAACTAGTGGCCACAATAACCTTATTCAGCAATATGGGAGAGAATTCTCTTCCTGTCCAAATAAGCATTTCAAGCTTTTCCAGACAGCACAGATTGTGGACCTCTGTGTATATATCCCTGTGAGTGATTTTTCTAACTTAGCTTTTTCGAATGTGCAACATTTGGAACTCAATATACACATACACCAAGCACTCTTAAAATACATGTCAAATCAATATTTCATGTTTACAAAATAATTTTTTCAGCAGAGAGACACTTTATCTCCTCTAGTCCTTCATCCCCCCTGTCAAATTCCTAACACAGAAAAGTAATTTTAAAATTAAGAAGTCATTTCTTTCTACTCTTAGATACATAATAGTTTTCTAGTTGTGGCATGACTTGGTATGCAATGAACCATGCAATTGGCAAATGCATGCCTCTCACTTGGCTGTTGTGCAGTGGGACAGCTCTGCCAAGAACCCTGTGGCTTTCCTCATCTTAGACACTGAACTTTTGATCAACCCCAAGGGAAATATTAAGGGAAAAAAATAATGGAATCTGAGGTCTTTCTTAGCTTGGAACAAAACCTCCTCCAGGCAGCAAAGGAAATAAACTAAAATGCTGTGTAGTAGCAAAAGAATTAGCTTCCCTCCAATTTCTCTGCAGGATTTACTACAAAATCTTTATATGGTAGGTGAGACCAAGAACTTACCCTCATATAAACACAACTTACAAATTCAGGACAGATTGAGCCACACACTTGCAAGCAGAGATTTATGCAGAGTGACTGATAAGGTGTGTCACATCTTAGAGTCAAAAGCTTGGAGTGGGTGGATGTGGTGCTCCTGATGGTAATTCAAGACAGATTGTGGTCACTGTTAGAGAACTAAGGAACTTAGAGGACCATTTTTCACCTCAAAGTGATCGATGGAAAAGTGAGTTAAATATTTATTCTCCCTTTAGCACTTTCTGGACAATGTGGAGGGACACACTCAACACTTTGGCTTTGGTGCATAGGAGAGAGTAAGTTTTTCACTATAGGAATGATCATCAAAGCAAATAAAGGTATGATTAGTTTTGTATGAGAATATATAAATTTTTATTGTTTTTCTTGACCTTAACTTAAAAATGTATGTGTTCCGAGGATCTGGAAAACTAATGACAGTTTCTGAAGCATTCATAAATATCCCAGGCACCGTGGTGCAAGTCTTTAGATGCAGATACACTATAACCTGTTGCTGTAAACAGGTATTTTTAAGCAGTGGCTTTAGTGGCATTTCCATAATGCCCTAGTAAATGTTGGCCCTGGCTACTCATCTACAGCATTTTACACAGATTTGCAATTTAAGAACACAATAGCTGATACAAAGTGACATCACAATAATATTCTTTCTTTGCCCAAGACTTCTGCCACAGGTGTTCTGTTAGAGCATCTTGCTGCAGAAAGCCATTTAAAGGAAAACCTGTCTCTGAATTTTAGTGCTTCAGTTTCAATCACATGACAGTGAAAGCTCACATTTCTAAAATAACTAATTCTCCTCCTTTTCTTCTCTCCTCCTCAAAGTTGCAGCACTTTCTTGCTTCAATTTTTCAAGGAAATCTTTCCACAGGAGATGTATTTAATCATAAATTTAAGTACCATCTGCCTCGTGAAGAGCTAAACATTGGAAATTATCCATGTAACCTTCTGATGCTGTGAAAATTATGTTAGTTTTAAATGTGGACTCCAAAACAGAGATAAATGAGACACATGCAGAAGGAGGAATCAGAGTTTGCCAAGAAGTTGCAGTATAACCTAACACAGGAACAAGTCATTGTGAGATTGTTGCATGTTTTCATCATTTATTTATTTACCTGCCCTCCTGATTCTTTCACCTCTAATGTCAATACGTGTATATACTGACCAGGGCTATAGATTTTTACTTCATAGTATAGTACTTGGAGGTAAAGTAATACCCCAGAAATAAGGCACTGAAAGGGATTGAATTCTGAATAATTCAGCAGGGTCATAATACATGATATGTTTCTTTTAAAGAAAGCAGAGTATTCAAAAGACCACAAAATTAGTCTAACTAGTCATACTAGTCATACTTCTAGTTCTCATGTGAGAAAAAAAATTCTAAACATAAAAGTTAAGGAAAATAAAAGAAAGTTAGGTATTTTTAAACATTCCAGTGTACATTTTTTTTACCTGTGACAAATATGACTTCTTTAATCTCATTTGAAGTAGGCCCATTAAACCTAATGCACTGAAAATTGTGTGATCTGAATAAAATCATGTCTATAGAGCTGGCCCCTCTAATGCAAAGTCATATGGAAAAAACCATAATAAACTAAGTCATTCATTTACTACATCATCACTGCTCAGCAGCTCATCACTTTCTCAGTGCTATAAATTTTTGTTGCTTTTTATCTATCCCAACTAATTCTATTGGTATAAAAACTGCAAGGGTGGGGTAATATTTCAGGAAGTTTACATGGAACTATAAGAAGTTCCTTACAAACTAATAAGTAATCAGTTTGTCTTTTGAAAAAGGACAAAATCTGTTCTTGGATTAGATGCCAAACTTCCTTTCACATGGTTTCTATTTCCTTGTCAAATGTATTTGGATAGTATAAGTGTATGACTGTTTCTTAGATAGAGTGAAGATGCAGTGTTATTTGGATTGGAAAGATGGTGAGTTTTATTCAGTCCTAGTCTGCTGGTCAGCAGATTACTGTTAATAACAACACATTCTGGAATGGGCAATGAATAGTGTCACATATACATTGTATGGCTGTTGGATAACTTGCTGGGTTTCAAAAGAAAACAGAATCAAGCACCCTAAAGATGTCCTGATTTGTACCTTCTCAAATGTAACCACAACCATCGTTCATGGGAACAGAAGTCTCTCAGTTGTAATTTTGGAATATATTATGTATTTTTTCTGGATTTGGAAATAAATCTTTATCTTGTGTTATGTGCTTCAATAGGGCTTACACTGTCTTTATCCAGTTATTAGTTCTGCTACTTTTGACCTTGCAGCCCCTGAATAGCAGCACAGCCCTCAGGTATATCAGCCACTCTCCCCAGTTTTCTTTCATCAGTAAACTTGCTGAGGGTGTATTTTATCCCCTGGTCCAAGACCTTGATAAACTAGTTGAATAAGACTAAACCCATACCTAGGGAATGCCACTGATTACATGCCTCCAACTGGATTCTACTCTGCTTATCACGACACTCTGAGCTCTGCCATTCAGCCATGTTTGATTCACCTAATTGTCCTTTCATCTAACCCACATTTCTTGAGCTTACCTATGAGGATGTTACAGGAAACAGCATCAAAAGCCTTGCTGAAGTCAAGGTAGACAACATTCAGTGTTCTCCCCTTATTGACCCACCCTGCCATGGCATCATAGAAGGCTGTCAGATTGGTCAAGCATGACTTCTCCTTGGTAAATCCATGCCGTCTACTCTTGATTACTCTTGATTACTTGATTACTCTTATTTTCTTTTACATGCTCGGTGATGACCTCCAGAATGACCTCTTTTACCACCTTTCCATGAATGGAGGTGAGACTGACTGGTTGGTAATTTTCCAGTTCCTGCCCTTTTTGAAGAAGGGAGTAACATTAGCATTCGTCCAGTTGTCAGACACTTCGCATGTTCTCCACAATTTTTCAAAGATAATGGTGAGTGGTTGAGCAACATCTGCCAGCTCCCTTAGCACTCATGCATGCATCCCATTCAGAGCCATGGATTTAAGTGTGTGAAGTATGCGTAATTGAACTCTCACACAACCCCCAAAATACTGATTCTTCATTTTCCCAAGAAGGGATTACTGTAAGACTGTCACATAATTATGATAGTTGACAAAAAAATGAGAAGAAATATCCTCTAATTTCTTCCCATTAAAATCCTTCCACATGACATGGAATAATATTCACCGGGAGGCAAGAGCTGATGATTACAACTGTGTGATTACAACTGTGCTTACACTGTACATAGACCTCCATGTACAGAGAACCCATATTCCAATCCCTGTTTTTCCTCTGTAATTTTCCTCCTATGCAATTTTGCAGTTATCATTCAGTGTCATTGAAAAACTGACCTCTCTCTGATACCACAGGCCTCTCTCTCTATAGGTGTGTCATACCTTTTCAGAAGTGTTGGAAATACAGTTCTTGCAGTTCCCCAGATAACAATGTGATGGGAAAGATCTGAATACCAAAGGTTAAATAACACCAGACAGTGATAATTTGCTACTTTTAGTTTGGCTTACAAGTGCAAGGTGGTAAAAGACAGGTAAAAATCACTATATTAATACTTGTCACAATAGTTTTCTGCCATGCAAGTTCGCCTCTCTTCTTGAGACTGTAAAGATGGGTAGCATCAGTTTTTGTTTTCTTTGGAGTTTTTTTTTTTTTTGCTATACATTTTTAGAGAAGCTAAGCAGCTGTACTTCAAATGTCCGTGATGAAGGAGGGTGGATGGGATGCTGTGAGCTGGTGGCAGACAAGTGTCAATACATGTTCTGTGAAAATGTAAGTGATGAGCAGTGAGAGCCTTTTCTGAACTAAGCTGGCCCACTTTTTCTTCTCTCCTGCTGACAAGACAAGCGCAAGAAACTTTCATCAAGCCCAACTATACTCAGGGAACATCAGCAGGAAATTTAACAAATAATTAGCAATCAGAATTTACTTGTGAAGAATCCAGTTGCAGAAATTCTTTTTGCCATCTTAAAATAGAGGGTTGAAAATGAGAACTTCTAGTCTGGAATAAATCTCTTCTTTCATGTTGCCTCTTTTTCTGTTAGTCTGACTATTACAACTAAAAACCAACAAATAAACATACAAAAAACCACAACGACAAAAAAAACCCCGCTTGTGTTTCTACATTTGATTTTTTTTTTCCTCTTTGATGAGAACACTCGGCATGGTTAGTCTAATTATCTTCTTCCCACTGTCTTTTATTGTCAGCCAAAATTACAAGTTTGCATAGGCAATTGTGTTCACAAACTACTTGGTCTCTCAGCTCTGCCAAACCAGTGTTTTCCCAGGGACAGCTCCAAGAGGAGGCTGTGTAAGAAATCAAGCACCCACAATTTCCACTAAGCTATTAGCAAATTACAGGCATATATTTTCCTTCAGGACTAGACCCTCTCTATACAGCTCAAAGTATAATACATGAAGGCCTGGCAAGTGCATAATTCTCTCAACCTCATGAAACATTTAATTCTTTTTATCTCGCACCCAGGATCTTACCAGGAGAAAGAAATTATGGCTAAATACATTTAAAACCACACCAGAAATGTGATGTTGTTGGTAATGGAAGTACTATCCATCAACCCTGTTTTTCCAAGCAAACTAGGAGGGTGATAAAATGCCACCAATATGACTGGTGGTAATCAGCTTAAGGAATAATGAGAAACATATTTCTGCTAAAATCTTCAGTAAGATTCCCATTCATTTTAGAAGGGCAGGGATTTCTGCAAGTATGTCCACGCATTTTTCTGCACATTTGCTTACATAGCAGGTATACGAATTATAATGCCAAAAGCATAATAATGACTGCATATATCTATGCTAGACCCTTGCCTTGGAGTTAATGGCCTATTTATAGCGTGAATAACCATGAGTCAGGTTCATTTCCCATAATGCTCAGAGCAATTTGTTTTACGTTTGGCCTAAATTACAGAGAAAGTACAGTGCAGAGTATACCAGTATTGTGAGTGGAATCATCTGAAACAATTTGGTCCTGAGAATACGTGCAGTGTAGAGCTATGTAAAATGTGGTTTATTGAGGATTACAGAGGTCAAAATTGACAAGATTTGCATGGGAACTTCTGAAATACGTAATCCATACTTTTTACACACACTGTGCAGGACAGGATTCATACTGTGCCTTCTAAGTTGCCTTTTTCCCATGGTCACAAGTAAAAACTATTGTTAAAAACAAAGGACACATTTAAATTTAAGGTAAATTTGTGATTTTATTTCATATTCCCACTATCCTATATTTTATTGATCAAATAAACATCAGAAAAATAAAATCAAGACAGGTTCAAATAAAAATGCTAATAATGGTTATTACAGTTCAGGGGAAAGTCCATTTTCTTAAAATAAATGATATATGCATTATATTAAATCTATTTCTTTTCCAAATTTTTAAAGCGAACAAGAAGTTGGACAGGGAAGAAAATTCTTACACAGGATGAACAAGCCAACCAGACTTGCATCAGTGGAAGCCGTGGTGCAGACTCTGGCTCCTGCCTCCTCCAGAAGCACCGCTGCCAGCTTTATATTCAGCATTTGCCTTTTCAGGATTATTTGCATTCACATGGTGTCGTTCACCTGAGGGTCTCAAATGGTTTTAAAACAATTTAATCTATCATTGCTCATTCGGTGCTGGAAGGCTTGCTCCCCACTCCGATCACCCCGGCTGCCAGCCTGCAATCCATCTCCTGGTAGAGTTTCAAACCAGAGCTGTCATTCCCAGGCATGGGAGGTGTTCGCTACACACAACCTTAAAGCTCCTTCATTGATCTCCCTCCAACCTTCTTTGGAAAGCACTGTTGCCATGATGTCAGCAGCATTAAAACAAACCAGCAATTTGGCAAATGGGTATATTGCTGGAGTGCTGAAGCTACTGCATGTTATGCCAGCTAGCAATACATTTCTGAAGCTGCTGTACCCACCCATCAGCTCACTTCTTTTTCTTCTTGGACTATAAGTTCCTTGAGGTAGAGGTGACTTATTTTGTTCTGTACCTGTGAACTGTGAAGTGGTTTAGGTCCAGATATGTAACTTCAGACTCCTAGGTGTAGACACCTAGGTGCTGTGACATTGCAAATATTCTAGAAATAAGTAATAAATCTGGCAAATGCAAATAATCCCTCCAGATGTGAGAAAATGAGAAGCTAGGCTCTTAGTTAACTTACTGAGTACTTAATCACACAATCTTCGAGGATCCTTGAGCTTACCCAATATAGCTGAAGGTGCAATTTGAGTGATAAATTATGGAGTGCATAACAGTAATTTTTAATATTCACAAAGCCAGTCTATTCATGTTCAGAAAATCACTCTCTTTACATGAGAGAGAAGTAAATGACCCCTTGGATACATGACAAGTTTTATCACTAATCTAATATATTTCCTAGGCACATACCACTGGTGCATTGAGGACCAGAGGTACCATTCAGTGAAGTGAATGGAAGGACTCCCACTGAATTGGACACAATTTAAATCAGGCCTGAAGCCAATTAGGAAAATGGAGATTTCTTGACCAGCACAGCATTTATGCTGCTTTCCACTGTCTGTCCATATTAATTACATTTTAAATGGAAACACTTTTAAATAGATGCTGAAACTGCTTTAGCACCATAACACTGAAGTTTTCACTTAACATTGGCTTTTCATTTCTGTGATATTCCTATTAAAAGCAATGTCTATTATTTGGAAGGGTCATTTGGAAAGAAATTACACAGTTTGCATTAACTGTGCCATTGTGAACTGGTAAATATCAGCAAATGCCTTAATGAGGCAATAGTATCAATCCTGCATGCAACTATTTACTCAGCGTATTCATTATTGACTTTTATAGTTCCTTGCATGTATCAAAAAAAAATAGAATCATCCAGTGCACTTACTTCTCTTGTTTAATATCGTGCTCTTGCATGTTCAGGCGTCTCCTTTCCTTGACTCACTAATATGTCATGACAGAGGAAGGCTATCTTCCTCTTTCTTAATTCATGGTACATGAGCATAGAGATGAAATTTTTAATTACGAATATGTATTTTCTTAGATTGATAGACATTAATAGCTAAAAACAGCAGAGGTGCAGAATCTAGCTTATGTCCATAAGCTTTTGAAAGATACTAATCATTACTAAAAAGTAATTACTTATTTCTTCTATCTTTAAATGCCCATATGCGATGGCCCATAAGCATCCCAAACTTGCCGTCTGCCTCTGAGTAATTAAAGAAAATTCATCTGAAAAGCAGGAGTAGGTGTCTTATAACAGCTATAAAATCTTACCACACGACTGACCAAGAGAACTAGTAAATTAGATAATTCCCTGAAAAAGAGGTTGTAACATGGACTGAAAAACAAGGTAATAATAAATCTGCCTGTAAGATTTGTTTCGTCTGTACTTCAGGGAGATTCCTCACTTAATTTGAAAATTAGAAATCCAGACCTTTTGGAAAGTTTCGGGGTCTTTATTCAATTTTTTCTGTTTTAATGTATCTCACATTTATTACTATCATTGTGAAATATTTGTTACAGCAGGGAAGGAAATCTACCCTATGAAGAGTGTTGCATGATGAAATACTATTTTGATCAAAATATTAGTTTGTTGGTTTGGTGTGGTTTTTGTCCCACAAAATTATGCTTATATCTGCCAGGACATGTGCAAATAAAAGAAGACCAAAATATAAAGGGAGCTGATGGAGGTAGTTTGCTCAGCACTGTGAGTTATTTGCTACTGTGAAAATGTCATCCTCTTCTGAAGTGAAATCAAGACATTTTCTTCTCTATTTGATTGAGTGACAGAGAGCAAATAAGAGGTCACAATGCTAATACCCAGAATGATCAGGAGTCTGAGCGTCCAGGCAGTTGTCTAGGAAAAGGGTATCTTGGCTTCTACTTTTATTTAATTCTGGTTCTACTGGAACTGAACTTAAAATCCCCATCGGTTATAGCTTCAATTTCATGTCTTGTACTTATTTTTTACCCTATTCATAGTTTGTTTAGAACCTGAAATCATTGGGAATTTCAACAGTGACTTCAGTGGGAGCAGTTTCAGATCATTAAACCTCAGTACTTTTGAAAGTATCTTTTCAAAGCTGTCCAGAAGGGAGCCATGGGAGAGAAACTAAATGAAGTGATTTTACCTTACTTCACAGATCAGGAAAGGGGGGGCAATAGAAAAATAGAAAGAAAACCTGCTCTTTTTCTTCTTTAAATACAGTATCATGTACAGCCTGAAGGAAATACTTTAGGAAGTCAGAGAACTGAAATCCTACTCTGTGATGTTCAGTATGATATCAATGTCAGGCCTAGTCAATGGCATGCTTACAGCAGCTCTGTTATCTGTTTAATTAGTTTGCTGGTGTCTGGTGCTCTCTAAATCAGAATTGCTTTCTTTCAGTTCAGATCGTCTCAAAATCTTTCTCTTATTTATTTTTATTTATGTCATTCTTGCTGTATATAGTGTACCTCTTTTCACCTAGCATGATGCCAGCTTGCATAGTCATCCTAATCTTTTTCCCTTGATCCTTTGCACTTTCTGCTTTCTGCTGCTTTTCAGTTTTCACAACACAGTCATTATAAATCATCTTCCTTCACCTCACTTTTGTTCTAATGATGTTATTGTCATATGTACTTGAAATGTACCTGATCATATCTTATTTTTCATGCCATTTGCATCTTCTATAGTGTTTTTTGCTCCATACGTTGTGTTTCCAAGTGCCCTTGCTTCTATCTGTTGCTTCTGCCTCTGGGAAGGGTTGATGCCCCTGTGCAACCAGAGACCTTAAGGCACTGTTCTGCTGTCTGAACCATCCAGCTTTGCAGAGAATATGAAAAGTTTTGTTGAAACAACCTTCCTGAAAAGTGCTTTATGTACCAGAGGCTGAGCAGTCGCTTTGATGGAGGAAAACCAGGGAGGTCAGAGCTCATCTGACATCAGTAGGGCTTGAGGAAGAGTTAAGTTTCCTTGCGGTACTTGAGATCTCCTAGGAGAAAGGAATGCCTCTTGCTTCCAATGTTCACCAGTTTTTCTATCGAATGGACTCATTGGTTTCCTGTTCCACATTCAAAGAGAAGAGAGGAAAGCAAAAATGTACAATCACTTCCACGTGTTCCCATATAGCAGTAGCGCTGCCGTGGGCCCAGGGAGTGCTGGCAGACAGCCAGATTTTGAGCTTCATTTCCCTTCTGCCCTCTGATGCAGACTTATTTATGCAAGTGCTTTTTGAAACAGCAGCCCATCACCTGTAAGTGCTTCCTTGATCACCCGCTGATTTCTCCATCCTGTCTTTTCTCAACAGTTAAGGCAGCATCAGACCTGTGAGCAATTTATAAAGAAAGGAAATACTAATGGGGAAGCAAATACAGATGAAAGTACTGGGGCTATTTTTTCCCTTCTCAAAGCAAAGGTCAAGCATACATTACCAATCTGAATAACCTTTGGATAAAGAAAACCACTAGCTGGGAAAGTAAAAAGTAATACCCTTAAAGTACTGCCTTGATATCACCTTGCAAAATGGTAACTAAGAGGCCTAAACATACCTCTGAATTTCTGTGTCATATCTGAAGGAAAAGTTACTCATTTCTCAGAACCAGCTAAAGGCTTGTCAGCCTTAGAGAATTTACTGCCTGTGAAAACAATTTCTACAAAATGTAGGTTGGCCTACTAAAACCTTAACTCTTATAAACCTTGCCTCAGACTCCATACATATGCAGCAATGGTTACAAAGAGGTGTATGGGTGTACAGAGTTGTGTGCAAAAGGCATACCAGCTCTGAAAGCCTGCAAAATGCTACTTTCTTTATAAAGCTCTGCAGAGATTTGCAGTGGGAGATGCTGGTAAGAAATGTTGGTGTAAGTGCCTCATTGTAATCAGCTATGGCTTAATATTATGGTCGTCACTGTTAAACAAATGTTGTCTGGATTCAAACAAGGAGACTCCATATTTGTCATTACACTACAGATTTTGTATCAGAAACACCTACCTGTGAGTGCAAGACATTGGCCTACCATATCTGGACCTGGGACACTGTCTCCTGCTAAGTGGTTGCAATCAATACTAGTTGCTTGCTTTTTCAATTGAATGCCCGTCAGTTCATCAGTTCACCTTACAGTCTTTGTGAAAATTACAGTAATTCTCTAAATGTTGTCAGAGAAATTCTGTGGTTTAGGATTTCAGGACAAGCTTTTTCTATTAGCATTCTTTAACTTTTTTAACAAAAGAGAAGAATGCTGGAATCTTTGTCATGAAGAGCAGCAGATCTCATCCCATGGCGAACATACATTTTGTCAATATTAGTAGCTCTCAGACCACAATCAATGTCATTGAGAAGGTGAACATCCATTCCTTTAAAGACCAGATATCACAGAAAGCAATGAGTGACCAAAGACAGTAAGAGACATGACATCCAAAAGTCAGTGGAAGTTGCTAGCCCTTTCATAGTCCTTCAAGAGAGGTTTCATAAGCAAAGTGTTGCATATCCACGTCTCTTCTACACTGGAAGAGGAACTGATGTAGAATTTTTCTTCACAAAATCACAGAATGGATAAAGTTGGGAGAGACCACAGCAGGTCATCTGGCCCAACCTCCCTGCACAAGCAAGTTCATCCTAGAACACATTGCACAGAACTGCATCCAGATGGTACTTAAATATCTTCAGCGAGAGAGACACTATAACCTCGGAATGATTTTTTCAAATCTCCAGTCATCTGCACAGTAACAAAGTTCTTCCTCATATTCAGGTGAAACTTCCTGTGCATCTGTTTCTGGCTGTTGCCTCTTCTCCCATTGCTTAGCACCACTGAGAAGACCCTGACTCCATCCTCTTGACACCTTCCCTTCAGATAATTATAGACAATGGTGAGATCCCTTCTCAGTTGTCTCTTCTCAAGGCTGAGCAGGCTCAGCTCCCTCCCAGGCTCCAGTCTTTCCTTGTAAGAGAGATGATCCAGTTCTTTGTTGCCCTCCACTGGACCTGCTCCAGGAGCTCCATGTCTCTCTTGCACTGTGAGCCCAGAACCGGACACAGCACTCCAGATGCACCTCACCGGGGCTGAGTAGAGGGGCAGGATCACCCCTCTCAATCTTGCTAATGCTCTTCCTAATGCATTCCAGGATACCATTTTCCTTCTTGGACACAAGGGCACACCGCTAACTCATGGACAGCTTGTCATCCACCAGTGCTCCCAGGTCCTTCATGGAGCTGCTTTCCAGGAGGTCAGTCCCCAGTCTGTACTGGTGCATGGGATTATTCTTGCCCAGGACACTGCATTTGCCTTTGTTGAACTTCAGACATTTCTCTTCTGCCTGTCTCTCTAAATTATTGAGGTCCTTCTGAAGGGCCACATAGTTCTCAACTAAGTTTGTTTACGCTCCTAGTTCACCATGAGAGACTGCCAGACAACACACATGCATTTTCAGGCAGAGTATCAAGGGAGCAGCTCTGCTCAAGGTATTGGCTTGTGTTAAAAAGGTTGAGTTAAAGATTAAGACAAATAAGAAAGTATCCTGAGGCTGTTCTTGTGTTACAGCCTTTTAAAAAAAAAATCCAACAGCCTAACATTTCCTCAAAGATGAAGAGTGAACATGGCAAGAATACACTTGGGAAGTTGGATGTAATGGCACAAACTGTTTGTTACCTGTTTTTATCCTGACCCAGATGCCAGAATTCTTCCCTGGATAAGTTCCACAGAGGGCAAATACCAAGAAACAGACTAGTTTTCCACTACATCTATCCAGTCTGATACAAGGTCATGGGCTTAGAGCTGAAGCACTTTAACTGCTTCCTGATTCTGACCGCAAGATCTGGTTAGATGCCATTTTGTCTGTTACAGACAAACCTTTTGAAGTGCTTTATTTCCTCTAAGTGGACAGACATTGAAAGTTACTGTTTCATCGAAACTGTAATGAGGATGGTGTTGTCTTTGAGAGGCTTTTGTTGAGTTGAAGCTATAGATTCTCAGTTTCCTTTTACTCTGCAGCAAACTCACTTTCATTCTATTCTTTGTCTCATTAAGACAAAGCCCTCTCTCTTTGTCACTATTTCTTATTTTTGGTCTATATAATTAATACTAAGGTCTTTGCAATGCCCTGCTTGTCAGAGCGTATTGGAAATCAGCAGCCAGAACCACAGCCTTGGGCAGAAATCCAGATCTCATCATCCACCACCAGGCCCCAGAGAAGCTTCGTTTGCTACCTGCACCCGAGTCATTTTTTTCTGCTGTTGAGTCACTTGACTCTGGTTTCTCTAATTTTCTTGCTCAAATAGTGCTCAAACCCCTGCACCACATATTGCTCTGGCTCTTACAAGCCCTAACTCATATGCCTTGAACCTAAACACTCTACCTTTGTAGAGTATCACTTTCTACTACTTAGCTGATAAGAAATATGCTATAGGCCAAAGACTTACCCTGTAGAACTTCATATCTGAGCAAGCTTCAGATGGCCTTTGGTGCCAGAGACTTGCCTACCTGACAGCAATATTTGAGGAAGAAGAGAAGGAAGCCACAAGCAGGCGGAGCAAAATGAGTAACTCTGAATATTTAAAATTATTTAGGTTATGTAAAACCCTGGTTGGAAAAGACAGGCTTACTTTATGTATTAATAATTTATTATTTCATATGATTAGAATCATAATAAACTTATAAAAATAAAAATTGTGCTAGCCAGCATATAACGCATACAATTTCCCTACTCAAATGAGGGTATGTAAATTCCATTCAAGGTAAATTCCACGTGAAAAGAAGATCAGATTAGGCCCGAAGTTAAGAATTTCAAAGAAACTCAGTATTTCATACTGGCAACACAGCTGTTTTCCCAAGGTGTTTTTTTTGCACAATGCATAGTTGATCAAATATGTTTGATTACAGAGCAAAGAAATGTATCATTCCTTTCCTAAACAAGACTTGAGAATTTCTGTGTACATGGCAGGGGTGTTTTTTTCAATTTTTTTAAGGTGTTAAAACTAGGAGAATCAGACAGAATTAAACTGAAGTTGATAAGAGGATCCAAGAACATAAGTCAAATATTTTACGAGAAGCAAAAAGCTAAGCTTCTCCTTCACAAAGAGATGCTGCTCAGTTTGGCACTGTAGGAAAAATTACACAAACCATTGTGTACAACACAGGATAATGAATAATATTTGTCTTGAATTATTTATTTTTAGTGCTTTATTTTATCTCCTCTATCTTGCCAGGCCTGAAAATTGTTCTTGATGAGAGCTTTTTGAGTGTCTGAGTCTCAAATTAAAACAACACACTAATGTCTTCTATCCAATAAAAAGGTAGAAAGATTAGAGTGGAATGCACTAGATTCGACACTTTCCACTAATGCACACTAGTACACTACTGTGTACCACTTCAATGCCTTAAAATATATCCATAAGACATATTCTTTGATGCATGATGATATATTCTTGGATGTGTGATGACTGAATAAAATGTAATAGATACAGAGGTGATGGAGCAGAACTAATCCTTTTCAAGGTACGAGCTCCATCATAAACTCTATTTGTTTTGGAATCTGATTAAAATTATGTCCTGCAGCATTAGCAAGATCTCAGAAAGGGGGAAATCAAATGTAGTAAGAGCCATAAGAGAACAAATGTTCAGATCACCCGTAACAGGAGGGATTACTAAATTATTGAGGAAGGTTTTGGTGGTTGGGTTTTTTATTTTTTTCCTTTTTTTATCAGAGCCTGTTATCCTTTAATAACTTGAAAGACCCAAGCCTTCCTGTCTGTAGTAACAAAAAAGAAGCCGTTCTCCTGAGTGTGTTTGTGCTGGGCTTACCTATGATGATGATGATGAGTGATCTTCAGTCCAAAATGCCACCACATCTTAATAAACGATTGTGCCAGTGCAGCTTGCCTGTGTGCTCTTAGCCCATGTCAAGCGCCACATCGAGCTTAAACCTTAGTGAAAGGGGATTTAAGTAACATATGCCATAATCTAAGAACCTATCTGTGAAGAGTTACCAGAGCTAATGATGGGTAAAGGTGATGACAAAAAACCAAGGTAAATTCATTACTCATTGAAGCACATAAACTAGCTACAATGGTGCATTCTATTGCCAATCTGATGAACTGAATGGAGGCTCAAACTGTGATCTGTGCTCTCCAGATTCCCTGCCAGATATATAACAAGAAATCACCAAATGCCCTTTTGTTATTTCAGGATTTTTCTGCATATCATATTATAGAACTATCTCATTAAGGAAAAGAGCATAGAGAAAGTGATACAAGCCACTTATATTTGCTTTAGCATTCAGAACATTTATAGTATCTATGAGTGGTACTACAAGTTTGGGCTACATCAAGCTGAATAACTTCATGAAAACACTGTCTGAAACTGGTGAGTATAAGAAAAGACACAGATACAAACTCCATAAAGAGTCTGTACTGAATCAGTTCTCATGCATTGCATACTGTGATATAGTTAGAGAACCAACTGTAACTTTATCTTGAATGTGGCAAGCAGTCCTGTCAATGTAGTTCAGACTAAGATCCCCTACTACCATGCCTAAATAGGCCACATGGGATATTTCCTTACGCATTTTCTTCATTTCTTTTCCCCCTACACCTTGCAGAAGAGCTCGGAAGATAGGCTGAAAGCACCTTTCTGACAAGAGACATGGAAAGGTGACTATAGGGGCAATTAGAAATCTTATTGCTGCATAAGAGGCTCAAACACATCTGCTTCTATAATTTTATAAGTACTTTGTTATCACTGCAGTCCAAACACAGAATTAAGTTGCTGATGTTCTGTAACAGAGAACTACAGAATGCTGAGATTGTTTCCCCTGTTGTTTTGATTTATTTTTATTCTTGGAAAAAACCTTTTTCATTAAAAGCAGATCTTTTGTGTGGGAAGATGTCTATTATTTCAAGAACTTGAAATCCTATCCACAGAAAACACATTTCAATTGATTTTTTTTTATCAGATGAGGTATTTAGGAAACAGAAGATTACATCCAGAGTATAAAATGGGGCCAGACCTCAGGCTGAGACTGAGTCCTATCTGTAGACACTGACTTCATTACACAGGCAGAGGGTTTAATCAAGAAGATATGTACATAGCCTGTAAATCATGCATCTAAGAGAGCTCACATGAAGCCTTCGTGGTTCCTTAAAAGAGATAAAAAAGTCCAATGGGAGTCTAAGAAAGAGCAGGAGGTTTTAATCCCTGACAGCACCCACCATCCCAGGGAAGATGCCATGCAATCATAAAGATTTACCTCCCTCTTTTGAAGCTTGCGATCCCTGCTCATCCCCCCTCTGGATGGGTAAGGTTGAGCTCTGGTAAGGTTTGCATTCTGTTCAGTCCCACACACTGATTCAGAGACAGAAGCTTGCTGTAAGTTTCTCTTAAATATTTAACTGCCATTTTTTGTGGAATCATAATGAATGTAAATGGAACTGCATCTCCAACATAGAGCAGTTTTAAATCCATCCCTCCAAAATCCTGTCTCCTGTAGCAGATGAGAGTAATGCAGAAATTTAGGATCCTGAGCTCTCTTATGCATCACCAACCATATGAAGTTCAACAAGAAAAGGTACCAGATTTTGCACCTGGGATGAGGCAACACAGGATGCACACATAGACTGGGGAATGAGATGCTAGCATGCAGTGCCACGGAAAGAGAAGTGGATGGCAAGTTGAATAGTTGTTGGCAGTGCCCTCAAAGCCAGGAGGGCCAACTGTGTCCTGGGGGGCATCAGGCAAAGTATCACCAGCTTGTCAAGGGAGGGGATTGTCCTGCTCTACACTGCACTAGTGCAGCCTCACCTTGAATATTGTGTGCAGCTTTGATCACCACAATGTAAGAAAGATATTAAGCTGTTAGAGAGCAACAAAGATGGCGAAGGCCCTTGAGGGGAAGCCATGTGAGGAGAGGCTGAGGTCACTTGGTCAGTTCATCCTGGAGAAGAGAAGACTGAGGGGAGACCTCATTGCAGTTACAACTTCCTCATGAAAGGGTAGACACTTATGTCTTCTCTGTGGTGACTGGTGACATGACATGAGGCAATAGCCTCAAGTTGTGTCAGGGGAGGTTTAGATTGGAAATTAGGAAAAGGTTCTTCATCCAGAGGGTGGCTGGGCATTGTAATAGGCTCCCCATGGAAGTGGTCACAGCACCAAGTCTGACAGAGTTCAAGAGGCATTTGGATGATACTCTCAGGCACATGGTGTGACTCTTGGGGCTGTCGTGTGCAGGGCTAAGGGGTGAACTCGATGATCCTTGTGCGCCCCTTTCAACTGGGCATATAATAACAAAGTTATCCTGTGACCTCAGTTTCACATTTTAAGAAGATTTATGAACCAAAGAGAAATCAAACTCTTTAGAGACCTTCTAGTCATGTCTCAAAGGTACTGAAAAGTTTTAACTTCATCTGGTCTTTCTCTCTTACCTTGCCTAACTCTGTGGCAGCAATAGAGGACCAAATGGGGGAACAGCCAATTTTTTACATCAAAATCTTCATTATTAGATGAGGAAGTCATCACACCCTCTCTCTCTGTGGTCGAGAAGCAATCTCTCTCCTTAAACACCACTCTGTCAGACACTGCCTCTTTGTGCTTAATATAGCACATATATTGAGTAGGACATTCTAATTTCAGTTTCAGCAGGAGAAAAGCAGAGGAGTTCCTGCCCATAAAAGCCACATACAACAGTTTGCTGAACTCTTACAGGGAAACTAGTCAGATTACAAGATGAAATAAGTTTCCCTCAAAATATATCTGATTACGTAACAGGTTGCTGTATTAAAAATTAAATAAGCCTTGAAATATACAGCAATTTCCAGGCACTAGGGAGCATGCCTAATAAAAAGAGTGCATTAGCTGCTTCTGCTTTCTGAAATCCAGTCTATAAATACTGTAACATCTTCCTATTTACTTCAGTGTGGGAGGAACAGACTTAGTGAACCTGCTTGTTAAAATCAGCACTCAGTTCAGTCTGACTGACATTTTTTTAGCTATGCCATGGTGTAAATATTGGTCTAATCAGCACCTGACAATTGCTGCTCAGGTCTCTGGGGACACCGTACCTCATGAATTCTCTAAACACAGCATGAATATGGAACTTGATCCTTTCAGGAAAAGTGATGGGACCTGAGCAGGATCTTAACCTCTCCCAGGGGTCACGCAGTAATTCATGGAACTCAGTGGTGTTGCACTAGTTTGGCAGTGGTTATGCTAATGTCTGTATTAACCCTCCAAGCACAGTCAGTGCAAATCAGATATTTCTCAGAGTTGTATGAAACTGTTTTCCAGTGCAAGTTGGGGACATAAAGGCACTTCAGAAATATCTTACTCAGTATGACCATCTGCATTTTTTCAGTTCCCAAACACACTTAAAAATCAGGCCCCTAGGGGCACAGTTCTCACTGAAAGTCATACACTGGTATCAGGTGAAATATAAATTCACAAGGACTAATTCAAAAAAGGCCTTCTATGCTCACTTTTCATGAAATTATTATTCATTTGGAAGGTGAGGGAGAGAGAAGGCAGGGGACAAGCTCCCAGCACACTGACCTTCAGGGAGAAGTTCCAGTCCATCTCACAGTAGATGTTCAAGTATTTTGCACAAAGAAAAGCCCTATCAAGGAAGAAGGAGAGCCCTTTGGATTATTCCAAGCCTGAAGGCAGTGCCGAGGATGTGGGCACCCACTCCCTTCCAGGTGCAGAATGCTTCGACCCAGGAGTGACCTCAACATAAATGACCATGGGTTAAAAGGAGACATTGCTGCAGGTGGTGTCCTGCAGGGACCTCTGCCTGTGCTAGCAATGGCAGATGCCCAAAACAGCAGTCACAACAATTGTGAGCCCAGCCAGATGGTCTGAACTTGACAGGCACAGAGGATGGTCAGAGGATCAGAGAGAGATCAACTTTCTCACACTTAACTATTGCAGGACTGGGTCAAAAATTTTCAGGGCGCTTTCATGTCATTCTTGGCGTGTGCTTCTATGGCATTGCTCTTCTTCAACCATGCAGAAAGGAGCTGTCAGTCCACTACTTTTCAGGAGTATTTTGCCCTTTTATTTTTGTAAAGCTGCATGGGAAGGGGTAGGTAAATGAATGTGTCTCAGAGAAGTTAAATGAAATGACTGTGCATTGGGCTTGTGCAGTTTCCTTCCTGTCACATTCAAACCCATCAGCATCCCAGTCCAAGCACACATTTGGCTAGGTTAGCAAGCTCATCAGACATGCTATCCTTGTCTTGTGACTTCCTCTTGGAAATAAAAACGGTGGCCCTAATGAGAATTAATTAGTGTTGGAGGCAGGGAGGGGGATCCATCGTGGTTTTGTTTGTGTTGTTTGTTTTCTGTAAACCCATGGAGGGAAAAAAAAAATCATATTACTTCTCTATGCAATATAGTAAACGTAATAAAAAATGAACACATGGTAATTAGCTTCTCCATTAAGTATACCAAGCATAGACAATAGCAATCGTGCAGTGCTGATTACAGACATTATCCTTGCCTGGACTTTTTTTTCCCACCATTCAATCAACACAGCTAAATAGAAACTTCAGTGTTCAATATTATAAGACACTAGCTGGCAGTTACACAAAGATGCTTTACACAATGTCATCTGGCTGCTTGCCTGATTCTCATATTACCTTCCTGTCTTGCCTTATACGCTAATACGCATGGCTGATTAGAAGAAAAATGCAGAAACTGCTTCCTTCTCATCTTGCTTTTTTTCTCCAGCTTCATGCCTTGAGGCAAAAAAGGAATCACATTTGCTAATTTCACCAGCAGTTCTTAACCTGGGAATGGAACAATTCCCTTTCAATTCTGCATTAGTTATAATTCATACACAAACACTGCCTTGCACCAGACTAATTGGGCAATCTTTGATTCTACTCTGAGAGAAATGGTGACTACTGTTATTGTACAGGAGTCCTCTAGTAGCCTCAGTAAAGAGGGTCTGAGAGTTCAAAATAAACATTTTCAAGGGCTGTACAGTATCCAGGGGTCAGATGTCTGCAAACAGGATTTAAGACTGAAAGTCCCAGAAGCTCAAATGACTCTGGAAAACGTCTCAGAACTCTGTAAGTGACTGCTTTTGGGTGGATTTGCTGATATCAGGAGATCCCATGGGGAGTCATAGTACAGTTTATGCCAATTTCTTGAAGAATATAAGCCTTCTTGCAGGAGGAAAAATTTTCACATGACAAAAAATGTGGTTTTGTGTACTCCTGTTTTCATATTTCTGTCTTACTCTTTGATTTCTTATTGTAAAGCTATATCAAGGCAGATGTTGTATATCCAGGTTTCTCAGACAAACCTACATTTTTCACTGGTTATTTTAGCCAGGTTGAATTTGAAGTCTACTCAGGTGTCCAGGATTTACAGATGTCTAGCAGCCATATTAGAGCTACTTCTTTGTATCTGAAAAACCTGCGTGACTGAGCCTGCGTATGGACATGCTTTATAGCAGAATAATCAGTGGCTAGGATGTGTCAGACAGATGTTCAGGAGCAAGTCACCTTCATGGCAAACATATCACAGATCCAATAATTTTGCATTTCCTCAGTAAATCTTTCAGGAAAAGCATGGGGAAAAAATGTGGGATAGGATTAAGGATTAAATAAAGGATAGGAATCTTCTGACATTCCTAACTGATATAGCTCTGGATAGGTATAAAATCTACAGGCTAAATTGCTTACCTTGCAATTTAGCAATCAGCGCTGGAATCAGACTGGCTTATGAAAATGTTGGTCCTGTAACAAGTAACCCAAGTGCACGTAGGGCAACTGGCTCTGTGTCAGACAGGACCTTTTCTATGAGAATTTGGCACTAAACACTGCAACCAGTTAGCAACAGAAAGCATGAAAAATAATTTTCACAATTCATCACTGTAACAAATATGCTTCAAAGTAGTCTCAGAATTTAAGGATGGACCTTCAAATTAGCATGTGTAGTATAGATATATACACATATCTATACATGTGTGTGCATATATAAAATTTACATACAAATCTATGTTGGCATGTATTAAAAGATGTGTCTGCTGCACAGATGGGAGAAACTTTAGGCCACCTCCAAACCTTTCCCCTTTCTAGCTTTGTGACTGCTATATATGAACTCAAGCAAATGGTATGATATACAGGCAAAGTAAAGGACTAAAAACTAAGGACTGTATGACTGGAGAGTCTCTTTCAAATATCTTTTTTTTTTTTAAATATGTGCCTAGGAAGGTAGGTTTTCTGTGGCCAAAAGGTGAATTCTAGGATAGCCAGGCACTAAAACAGAGTTTCATCTCCTGCTGTAGCCTTCATTCAATGGCGTGGGAAAGTTGGTCTTGGAACACCTCTGCTCATCTGCAATGACTCAGGGATCCTGAGTGGGAATTGCTCAGACAACGATAGCTCACAGTCAAACAGCATTGTATGTCTCTAAAAAGTACTTTAAATATCAGGAAACCTTTTTCATCTATTTAAGATTAACACTTAGCTATGCAAGTCAGAAACATATTTATTTGATAAGTTGCCCACCTGTCTGTGTGTACAGACAGCAGTTTCACTGCTGGTGCTGTTCACGCATTATGATTGGCCAAAAAAATAAGGCAAAAGACAAGTCAAATGCTGCATTAAAAAGTATATTTTAAACTCTATCTAAATTATACACTGGTTTGGGTTTTTTTAACTTCAGAGGGTAACACAAAACCCTGTATGGACAGCAGCATCAGAACTTGTTTTGTTCCCATGAGGCAAGCAATAAGCAGGACCTCAAAAAACTTTAGACCTCAAACCCAGCCTTCTCCCAGAGAAGACAGACAATCAAAAACACAGCTTTGGTGTTATTATATGAGTGTATTCCTGCAAAGGAAATACCTGGTGCTGAAGGGTTCTTCAATGCAGAAAAATAATCTAGGCCTGTAGTGAAAAGCTAAAGTGACTTTTTTTTTTTTAATTTATTTTTTTAAAGCAAAAACATAACAAGGAAACTAATGTATTATCCCTCTACATGTGTCTTTGTAGTGGTTTTACCACTAGGGGGTGAAACAGGATAACAGACGTAATAGAGATGCAACAGCAAACAATAGGTTTGGTTTTCATGGGGCTCTATAGACCTTATAGAATCCCACTGGGCACTAAATAGATACAACACAACCACCCGACAATATCACACAATAAATTAAAAAGAAAACAAACAATAAACTGCTCCTCCAAGCAGACTGGTGAGCTGAGGAGCAGAGGGAAGGAAGGGAAAGTTGCCTTGAAGATGATATCTCCCAGCCCTCGGAGCCTCTGAAAGACAAAAAACAGTGAGAAGCATGCCCCCCTCCCCAGGAACCCAAGGGGAAAAAGATACCACACTGTTGCAGCTGGGTGGTGTTCTAGTGCCACTATCGGAGCTCTGGTGCTGCTGCAGGGTGAAGGGAACTGGAAAGGACCAGGAGGAGCAGCAGTCGATGTTATCTGGAACACAATGAGCCGGCAAAAAAGGGACAGGACTTCTGGGGTTGTGGCTTTTATGTGCTGGTAGTCCCACGAGAACTCGGGGCCCTCTTCCTGACCAGGCTGTCCTTTCATTAGGTGGCTGTTCTTAGCACCGCCCCTTTCCAAGATTTCAGCACTCTGAGCAAGATGGCACTTCCTGCCAAAAAGCCATGTGCTCTGAACTCTGGGGCTCAGTGGCCGCCATTGCTGCCAGCTGCGGGGCACTCCCAGGGCCAGCGGCACTGCCCACAGGGTCCCTGCCGCTTGTAGGGACCCACTGCAGGTGGTAGGGGAGCCGCCTGTGCGGGTAGGCACCGCCGAATGCTTCCCAGCAGTGGAGGGAGGGGCTGTGGGGCCACAGCCACCCCTGGCAGGGGCTCCTGCCAGTCACCCACTTTGGAGAAACTGCCGCCACACGCCTCCACGGCAGTGCAGGGCCAGCAGCGCCAGACACCCTTGCTGGACAGGTGCCAGCCATCCCTCTCACACACGTCCGCTTGGACAGGAGCGGCACAGCCCACAGTCCACTGTGCAGGAGCCCAGGGGAGCCATTTCGAGCCGCTCCGCTTTGCCGCACCATGCAGGAGCCGCGCAGGGCCAGGGCTCCGTGCCTGAGTGACCACTAAGCTCAGCTCAGCTCACTGCCATGGGAAATGAGCTGGCTCTGTCCCGGCATCACCCCACCACTGCACCGCCACACGAATCGGGCAATGGGAGGACAGGGAAACAACAGTAGCCGAGACCCAGCCGCTCTCCCCCACCCCGCTGAGTGGACTGGGCAGTGGGAGTGGTCCCGTTGAGCCGCTGAGAGTACAAGTGGGAGAAATTCCGCAGGCACTGGGGCTTTGTTATGTGGGGCAAGGGAACAGCTCAGGGTTTCAGCTATTTTCATGTTTCTTAAAAAAAACCCATGGGTTTACAAATGAACACCCCAAACATTCCCCCTCTCCACGGAAAAACTCAATATTTAAACACATAAGACTCTTCAAATTCAAGCTTGATACTTTTATGGAACATATCTCCTAGCAAAAAACATTTACTAGTCTCAGAGAATGGGTAACTGATCTTACAGGAACTGCCATGAAATGATTCTTCCTGCCCAGAAAGGTTGAATTCTGCCTGATTCAGAATAAAAATATACGCATGTGTGTGTAGTGCATGAATAAATAAAACCACATGTTCACGGAGACCTTCAACAGCACAGTTCCTGGCACTCTGTCCAGCATCAAGCTTTAGATGATGCTGAATAAACAGTTACCATTCCAGCTATCTACATGACTTACTGCAATTTAGATGCCTTGTAGATACTTGCTTCGGAGTCTTAGGGTTTAGTTCTTTCAATTTAGTTGAAAAGGAAAGAGGTAAAAAAAAGGAAGTGAAAGGAAAGCTTCTTTTAACTAGATCTTTTTGTTACATCAAACAATTTTCAACCATGTCTTCCTGTGCAATTGGTTGCTTCTTTACATTAGCTAATACTTAGAGCAAATTTCTAAATTTTAAATGTGCATCAGTATTTACTCTGGTAAAGCATCTTGAAGCTTCCTGCAATCTTTTTGTGGTGAAATAACCTGCTCTTGTATATCTTACAGTAATCTTACAGTAATCTTATTAAGATTTCTTAAGTCAACACGTCATAATATGACATCGAATTACATTTGACCTTCTCTGTTTCCTTCAAAACCATACATCTTCAAGATATATGCATTTTACAGTAGATATTTTTCCCTTAAAAATGTGGTCACAGGAAGCCAAAGGTTGCTAGTGTTACTTATCTTATCTGCAGAGCAGCTGGTAAATGCATACTCAGATTGTTAAAGTCATTTTTCTTCTCCTTATTTTCAAACTAAAATAACATTATAGCTTATAAACTACAACCAAATAAGGCAGTAAACTCAGATAATGCTCAGGGGAGATGATAGAAAGGATATCTTGGCACAAATTAACAATAGCATTTAGGATCTGTAATAAAATCCGGCATTTCGCCAGTTTGCCAGCTACTAAATTAATGATCATTTAAGTCATGATTGAGATTTTTGTTTGTTTGTTTGTTTTACAGAAATAAAGAATGACTTGGAATTTTTAAGCTTAAATCATTAGAAAGTCTATGTTAAAAGACATTTTTGTACTGGGCTGGCATGGGTACTTTGACCTGACAGACTGTTTTCACACTGTGAAGCAGACGCTTTTGGACAAACTTTAGCACAAGGCTTTAATGTATCACACCAGAGACAAAAATGAAGTGAGGTAATGCCATGGGATAACACTGAAATACTAGTGAGGAGGAAAGCTAAGTGTTGGCAGCCTCAGTGCATCAGGCTGGAGTTCTACGAGCATCTGGGCAAACTGAAGGGATCACCAGCAGACAAAGCATTACCCTTTCTTCTGCTGTACAGTTCTCCTTGTTCTGACACTGAATAGGAAAATGAGCATGAGGAGCTGTTTTTACACCTGTGCCCTGGGCTTTGGGTTGGTGGAACAGAGGCTGTCCCAGCTCTGAGCACAGGTATCCAACTCTTCTTTACCCTAGATCTAGGACTAGGTTACAGCAGTAACCTAGGACAAGCCAGTGTCCAGCTTGGACACTTTATTTTCCTGTCCCAGCATGTTCTGAACATAGGCAATTGGTGGGAAGAGGGATAATAAGGACAGTAATTCCAGCTCTGTGCCAAGCAGGAACTTACAGAGAAATGGAATAAACATCACATTTATAACAGAAAGATGCTGTGCTACATCTGGCAACAATAAAAGAGGCTTTAGTGTATGAAAAGATCAAATTTTGCATCTGTATCATCTAAATCAGGTCGGTTTAAATGCTAATGCTTTCGGTTCTGCAGTGTATTTTCCCCCTAGTTTAATATTGCCTTCATAGTGTGATCTTCGGGTTTTTTCAAAAACCCCTTTCTCCAGTAATTTGGTGAGAGAAAATTAAAAAAAAAAAAAAATCCTGTGTAGGAGGACTAGTAATATGAATAAGCTTTTTCAGAATGTAGTATTGAATTTTGCCCAATTTGCACGAATTTCTCAGCGTATTTTGTATATAGGCCCAGAACTTTGTGTGTATTTTAATTATATCTCAGGATATAGAGTGCTGGCTCCCATTGTTAATGTTGTCAGGGCCATGAAGTTGATTATAGGCAATGCAAGACCGAAGGACATTTACCACAATTTTGTTCTTTTCTAATTTATATATAACTTACTTGGTTCCTTGCTCCTTCATTAAAGGTCTTTCTTTACCAGCTGGGCTTATAAATCTGATGACCTGAAAAACTAAAAGAAAGAAACTACCACAAATATGTTAAAATATTCATATGAGGAATAGGTTTTATTTAACAGCCTTCCCTATCAGACAGCTTATTTCTAAAATTATTTTTTTATAATTTAAAAAGTCCAAAGAAATTAACAGTGAATTTCACAATTGCTTTTATTTTATTGTGCTATTTCTTATTCTTTTTCCAACTAATCTACTCAGATTTTCTCCTCATTTATTTATTTTTTATTTTGTATACTTATACCTTTGGGTTCTGG
This sequence comes from Serilophus lunatus, assembly GCA_013399895.1. Taxonomy (NCBI): domain Eukaryota; kingdom Metazoa; phylum Chordata; class Aves; order Passeriformes; family Eurylaimidae; genus Serilophus; species Serilophus lunatus. The sequence continues at coordinate 206,840 of VXBA01003172.1, forward strand.
TATTATATTTAGTCTGTACAGCACTTAACACATCAGGGCACTATCCTAGTGAGTATGCCTTGTAATTTAAATCACAGACTCATAGAATCATTGAATCATTTAGGTTGGAAAGGGCCTTTAAGATCATTAAGTCAAACTACTAACTCACCATTGCCAAGTCCACCACTAAATCATGTCCCTAAGTACCGCATCTACACAGCTTTTAAACACCTACAGGGATGGTGACTCCACCACTTCTCTGGGCAGACTCTTCCAATGATCTATAACCCTTTCTATGAAAAAAAAAAAATGTAATAATAATCTATCTAATCTAAATCTGTCCTGGCACAATTTGAGGACATTTCCTTTCATGCTGTCTCTTGTTACCTAGAAGAGACTGACACCAACCTGGATACAACCTCCTTGCAGGTATGTATAGAGGGCAATAAGGTCCCCACTGAACCTCCTTTTCTCCAGGCTAAATACCCCCAGCTCCCTCAGTTGCTCCTCATCAGACTTACACTCCAGACCCTTCACCAGTTCCTTTGCCCTTCTCTGGACACTCCAGCACCTCAATGTGTGTTTTGTAGTGAGGGGCCCAAAACTGAATGCAGGACTCAAGGTATGAGCAGGGGAACAATCACTTACCTAGTCCTTCTGGCCACACTATTTCTGCACGATGGTATGACCCTGAAATTAATATATTTTCAATGCTATCACCATTAGAATCTGCCTGTGATGATTATTCAGCTCCTTCTTGCCATCCTCTTAAAAACACTTTGACACCAGCTTAATTCAGAAGCAACCTTTTTTCATCTCAGAACTCAAAATTGAGCAAATTTCAATTAATATAATAAATAATATTGAGGCAAAACCTTGAATTTTATAAAGTTTCAGCCACCTTTTTAGGCTGAAGTGCAATGCTTGGGCTTTCTGCTGATTTTATTCAGGAACAAATGTTCTTAGACAATTATATTAATTTGATAGATTATTTTTTTCAGTTGTTGTATAATTTATTCGTGAGTAACAAATTTCATTACTATTGTCATGACTCCACTGAGATATTAACAGCCATTTTGCCTTGAAGAGTATAGTTTGATAAGCAACCAACTGTTAATATATCAACTAGAGGAAATGTAGTCTAGAGAACAGAAACTCCTGTATGGCTGGCAGCTATAGATACGCCTTTGTAAGTGAATTTGCAGTTGGACTAGATAATCCACGCAATTTTCTGTAGCCCCAGGACCATTATTTCATCTAAATCATGGCTGCTTACTCAGCATTTGCAATAGAGCACACGTGCATGTGGGATTTCAGCAGAAATGAGCCAAGGAGCTCACTCTTCCAGGAAGTGTCAAACCGGATTCTGCCCAAAGCAAATGAAAGTTTGTCATTGTGGGCTTTAATATGCCAGGGCAGTAAAAGATATGTCAGGATATGTGTCATGTAAATACTTATGTGAAGCTGACTAATTGCAGATAAACAGCACATGGGAGCTGATTTGAACTATAACTTAGTTAAAAGCAAAGTTGGCCAGATGTTAGTATCCTTAATTACTGTTCCCATTTAGTCTCCATCACCAGCCATAGGGAAAAATGACCTTTTGAATGAGGAACTAGTCAGGGATTGAGTCTGTGATAAATTCCCTGTTCTGCCTCAGCAGCTGCATATGAGAGGATTAGATGATAATACCCTGGCCCACTAGGGCAGGTGATTTTTCTGAAAGAAACAGGAAATAAACAGGTACTGAATAGCAATTCAGTGTAAGCAGGGCTGATTGTGTGTTAATGAGATGTTAGAAGAATTATTCAGTATATGCAAAACCAGATTTGGCCCCAGATGAACCCGCATGAATGAAAAGCATTGACAGTGGTATTAAAAACAAGCCATTCAGCTCTCTACATACTTCAGGTCTTCACTTACAAAATAAGACAAATATACTGGTTTGAATAACAATTATAACAATTATATCTTCTGGACACTTTGGATAGAGTATGTTTTCTAGTTATATGAACAACAATGGTAGCCCCAAAGTCCCGATTTCAGCTGAGAGATCCAAGCACTGCTACCATACAGAAAAAAAAAAAAAAAAAAAGGGAAAGAAGAATAAAATATTTCAGTTGGAAGGGGTCTACAACAGGAATCGTGCGCAATTGGCTGTCCTAATCAAGGTTGAGCAAAAGTTAAAGCATGTTGTTAAGGGCATTGTCAGAATGCCTCTGAAACACTGACAGGCTCCGGGCACTGATCACCTTTCTGGGAAGCAAGTCTTTGACTACCCTCTTCTACTTTCTACTGGCCCGTCTGAACCTCCTCTAGCTCACCTTTGAACTATTCCTATGTGTCTTGTCGCTGGAACCCAGGGAGAATAGACCGACACTTCCCTCTCCATTTCCCCTCCTCAGAAATCTGCAGTGAGCAATGAAGTCACGTCTCAGCCTCTTTTTCTCCAAAATAGAGAATCCCAGAATCCTCAGCCACTCCTCACAGGACATTTCTTCTTCCAGCCCTTTCACCAGCTTGGTTAACCTTCTCTGGATGCATTCAGAAACACTAACATTCTCCTTGAAGTTTGGCATCATCAGGAAACTTACTAATGGTGCACATTCAACTCCTGCTTCCAGATTATTGATAGATGTATTGAACAGGACTAGACCTAGAATTGAAGCCTGAGACAATGCTTCTACAGACCAGCCACCAGTCAGGTGTAACCCTATACACTGAAAACCTTTGAGCTCTGCCCTTCAGCCACTTCTTCATCCAGCACAATGTGAACCTGCTCATCCCACAGCTATTGAATCAGTTAAACAGGACTTTCCCTTACTTAGCCCACATTGACTATCACTGATGAGTGTACTGTTCTTTAAATGCCTTTCAATAATTCCCAGTATGATCTTTATTTAACTTGAATCTGAATGCTAGACTTTGGGCCTTTTTTTTTCCCCCCAGAGAGAAACAGTCTTTCCTTTCTTTACAGGCTTCAGGGAATTTATGGTCACTTCTATAATTTTAACTGGAAATCATCAGAATTGTTAACAAACTTAAAGAACTCTTGACTTCACGACTAAATGTAAATAAGTGTATTTTTTCTGTAGACTAATTAAACTTGCTCTTTACACTTTGTCCATTAAAGTTTAAACAAACACCCCTTGGCATGTTGAAAGCACTTTTACCTGCAGAATAATAAGATTTCCTTTGATTAAAGCTTGGCTGTCTTACAGATCATTGATTAATAGGAAAAAGGTGTGACAAGACTTTCAAGGGGGAAGTGGATATTGAATAGATCTCAGATTTTGCAAAATACTCATATTTTTCTTTTCTAATAAGGATGAGTTTCCCGGTGAAAGATGGAAAATAAATAAATCAATTATTTTAAAGAAATGTTCTTTCACTCACCGAGATGTGTCTTGATAAATACAAGTTTGCATAATTCTCGCTAATTCTTCTGCTGTATTCAATACCCTTGCAAGCTGAACATAAGATTTTTATATTAGTTAGTTATTTTGTAGCTCCAGAGACATTCTTCTTTTAAACTTGAATATCCTTTTCCCCACATTTTTCCTACTAAATCTCCATGTACATGATTGGCCACCTCTGTAATGTTTCATGATTTTCTGAGACACAGCCTTTGTTTGCCCTGAGGTCTTTTAAACTGACTCACAGGTGAGCACTCACTAGGCTACAAGTGTTATACTGACCTACTGATGGCAACAGAAGGTGCTAATTTTTCATCTTTTTGAATAGTTGGCCTTTATTCAACTGCTGAAAGAGAAGCTGATGTTTCTCACTGTTTCTACAAAAGGGTCCTCTCGAGAGGTCAGGGCACTTCATTTCTTGGTTGAACTGCATATGGCCCTTTTATACTGTTTTTGCAGCCGACTAATTTATATGTATGTCAGTACTATGTGCACAAGAATTCTCTAAAAATCATCTAGAGATTCATTAAGGTTAAATTCAGAAAGGACCATTATATTGTCTAGTCTTTACATCACAGGCCAATTATGCATCATTTTTACATAGAGACTAAAGACTTGTTTCTAACAAAAGTGTAGCTTCTACAAAGGTATCAAATCTTGATGAACATACTGAGCAATGGAAAAAATCCACTTCTCCTGAGAACAATATGCTGTAATGAAAATCACTACTAAAAAACTGCACTACGTTTTTCAGATTAATTTGCCTGCTTTCTGCTTCCAAACATTGATTACAGAGTAGGCTTTTAGGAAATTGTATTTTTTTTTCTTCATTAAGATATTTATATAATGTCACCAAGTCTTGTGTCTGATAAACAATGTGAGTTTGGTGGGTTTTTCTTTGTGAAACATTTCCTCTGCTTTTCCTTTGTGAAGCATTTCCTCTGTTTCTCTCCAAAAGTCTATTATTGTCTCCAGTTTCTCAACTACTTTTTTAAATGAAGGGGCCAGAACAACAAGTGCTATTCTAGCATTAATCTTATTATACCACATGGAAGTTAAAATAATTTCTTAATTTTTCATCTGTGATCTCCACTGTATTCATCTCCAGGTGGCAATTCTTGGTATATTTTGAAAGCTCTTTTGGAATCAGGACTTTATAAGCCTTAGACCCATTGAAGAATCCCATTCAGTGACATTTCCCTCTGTTCATTAATTCCTTAAGATCTATCATTTAGATAGTGTTTAATTCCATGGCACTTGTTCAATTTCGATATTATAAGAAGCGGTTTCTTTAGTAATGGTTAAATGCAGTGCTAAGTCAAAGAAGTCTATCCATCTGTCTTGATAAATCAAGTTTAAATTAAAAATAGACAATACACATCAGGTTTGTTTCATGAGACCCCTTTGCCACAAAATCATATTGTTTCATATTTACATATTCTCTTTTATTTCTTTTCAGATTTTATTTTTCTTTAGATTTTATGCTTTCCCACCTTGTTCTGACAGCAAGTTAGCCATTCTCTATGTACTCTATGCTACCCCTCTCCTTTTATTTAGTATTATCCTAAATCAAGTATTCTTCCAGCCATCTGCCTTTTGCCTAGGCTTCCATGATACATTTCTACCCAGCTCTTACGGAGAATTTTGAAAATTTCTCTTATTTTTTTATACATGTATTTTTAATAGACACAACTATCTTCCTTAGTCATTAATGGACCGGGCAGTTATTCTTTATACCATGAAGTACCTCTTGCTCCTTCTTTTCTAATTCTCCAGAGCCTGTTTGCCTTTAGTGGTCAGAAAAAATGTTGAATACTTTATAGGCCATTTCCCCATTTTGTCAAAATACTCTTCCCATGGTTCTTTTTTATGCTGTAGCTATCGGACAAATACATAAAGTGTTTCAGCCTGAATCCAGCACAGGATGCAAGGTTCTTAAATTTCTGTTTATTGACTAAGACTATTAGTCAAAACAGATTTTAATCAAACATTGACTTTCTCGATTTGAAAAAGAAAACTCACATATCTTATTACCTGAACTATAAACTCAGACTTCTGTTTTCCATATCCCTCTGAGTTTTCTGTCTCTCAGTCTGGTGTCCTTGGACTCATCCAAGGGTTCAAAGTTATTGGGAGGTTATACACAAATGTATGCGCTTCAGGTACAACACTGTCAGACTGACTACAGATGAAACCATCTAGAATGCTGTTATCAGGGAGCTGAGGTAAACATTCAGGAGGAGACATGGAATTTTGTTTTGTTTTGCCTTGGCAAAAGAGAGTCTGAAATGAAATTTAATACTAAAGTGTTTAATAAATACGTCTTGAGAAAAAGAACAGGATGTCTGAAGAAGAAAAGCTAGTTAAAGTAGCAGTGTTAACATCAGCATAAATGTGTCTATAATGGCTAGGAATAGATGTAGGTTGAAGTCCCTGATGTGACATGGCGCATAGCCACATCCCGGCCCCAGTCCTCATTATTAGCAGTCCATTTCAGTGCATTTTCATGGTTCTGTACAAAAACTACACTTTTTGAGAGTTACACCGGTCTACACCAACCTCCATAACCCTTGAAGAAATAATCCCAATTGCAAAGCAAAGGCCACTTTTTGCCACTCTGTTCATCAAGTGACATGAAATGAATTTGGACAGAAGATAATTTCTGAGTAAAATATTAAGAGCACACAGTAACCTGTCTGAGTGCTAATGGGATGCAAATAAGAATTTCATCAGGGAGGGAATCAGGATTGCTTTTCCTATTATTTCTGGGGGTTTTGCTTGTGTTTTTTCCATATTAAACCAAAAATATTTTTCCTCTCCTTTGAATAATCATGACTGCTGCACCACCTGTGACAGCTGTAACCATTATTTAATAACAAAATAGACAGAAGGTAGTAACTATGTCAAATGGCTGCTGCAAGTATAAAGAAAAAGAGAGTTCTTCTATACTGTATGAGTGTGAACAAATTAGTACTTCTTGTTTCAATATGTATTTTATAAGTGATTCTTCTTCCAAACTTGTACCTTTGCTCTTAGTGTCCATCAAATGTCTTGTAGGGAACCAATTGAAGTGTGGGAATATCCAAAAGGTGATATCAAAGAAGAGTTGCTAAAAAAATCTGACAGTCTTACAAGCCAGCAGAAGAAAACATGCCGGTTTGAGTCCTCTCTTTCTAAACACTTGCTAAAGCAGGTTTAAAAAGTCCACATATCAAAAAGAGAGAATATGTAACTGCACTCTGTGAGCTATAAAACAAAACTAGATTTTTACAAAGCTGTTTACCATTAGTGTGAGAAGCGAAACAAAAGAAGAAATGTTGAGAAATCTCTGCAAACAGTCCTTAACATTTGGCAATATATATTTCAATCATTCAGTTTTCTACTGTAAATTTGGTCCATACCTCACTTACAAGCTGTTAGCTGCAAGTATTAGAGATCCAAGGACTTTTGATGAGAAATAACCCCCTTTTTGTGAATAAGAGGAGCAGTCCTTAAAGCTGAAATCACTCTTAAAAAGACCACTCTGATAAGAAGGCTTACAATTCGGAAGGTTATAATTTTAGAGTATTTGTCCTCCATGTGTATTTTCTCAGTTAACTGCTACCCATGAAATCTATCTGTCCATGTATTTATCAGCAGCATATGCAACGAGTGTCCCAGTACTTTTTGCAGACAATAAACAAGACGGATAGCAGAATATTTGAACCTTTTCATTCCATGCAGGTAATTGCAGATATCCACGCTTGTACACTTGAAGTCTTATTTTGACCACTGCTTGGGTGCAGAAGTCAGTGTGAGGTCCTCACCTCACTAGACCGCTCTTTGATGACTGCTGAAAAGCAAGAGCTTTGTAGCATCCTTGTATGGACGAGCTTCACTTTCAAAGTAAAAAGCTCTGTAACAAAATACTGCATCACGTTTTGTCTCAAAATAATTGCACAAGTTACAGGATGTTACAGTTGTGTCACAACTCTGAGGAAACCTGACGTGGTTTTGGTGTGTCCTTTCTTCTACCGATAAAAACGCCTAATTGCTACTTCTACTTTTAATAAAACACCATATTTCCTAGGTGTGGATATCCCAGTATGTCAAACATTTTAGGTTTTATGACTGCCAAAGGCAGTCACATCATCATGAATTTTTAATTTAATGACAACAGCCTTATTTAGATCAGAAAATCAGCTAGAAAATTAAGCTACCACAAAAGAAACATGTCAATACAGTGGGAAGAATTCTGCTTACAGAGTGTATCCAGCACTACTTTATTATTGGATTCAGTCTCAAGTCTGGACTCACTTGTTTCTGTTTCCAGTTGAAAAGGCTATGGAGCCCTAAAAAAGCAAGTTGAATATTCACTAACTGTCCTAGGCACCAAAGACCTTTGGACTCTATAGATGATATTGTCTCAGAAACGAAGGCTAGAAAGTTCACCGAGCTATAATGCAGCTCCATAGTGAAAGGATTACAAATTCATCCTGCATACTGACATTTATTTTGGTCATCAAGACTTTTTCAGTTAGTTAAGCGATTCAGCTATTCGTAGATTTTAAGACTAGATGGTATTTCCCTGTTTGTTTAGTTGACACCTACAATGTTGATGAGATCAGAGTATAGCATAAGCTGAACCTTTCGTGTGACTTCTAGATGCAACGTAATTCAAAAGGACATCTAGCTCTCTTGAAAGACTTCAAATGGTAGAAGTCCATCTACCAAAGACCAGTCTAAGGTTCAAATGCATAAATAAAGTACCACCCAACACACACTATTCCCTGAAAAGAGACTGAGAAAAAGAATGAAACCGTAAGTAATGCATATCATTCACCTTGCTTAATATGAAGGTAAGTCTTCTGGGCACTGAGAAGTTTTCTGAACAGAGAGATAGAAAGTTTCAGTAGAAAAACTGAGAAGGAAAATATGTTAGTTGTTACACAGCAGCAGAATCTTGGAGTTAAGCTTTCCACTACCTGTGTGCACCTGCCAGATTTGCATTGGGTACCTGGGTAAAGTGATGCCCTGTGCTGTGTAGAGATAGTCTACGAGTGGCAAAAGATCTAAAAACAACATGGAGTTTAAATATAACATTTTTGTCAAAGGATTCTATCTTCCTTATAAATTCTAACTTGTCCAATACCCACAGTTTTTGTTTGTTTCTTTCTTCTCCTGAGACAATGCATACTAGCATTCTGTGCTCAATCATTCCTGTCTCAATAGACAGAATAATTATTAGTCTTTTCCTCATGTATTAGAAAGTTGTTCATCTGTTCAGACATAAATGGGGGAAATATCAAACACTGTAACACAAGACACGGAAGTTGCTTACATATTTTCCATTTTTACCCATTCTCCCTGTCTTCCTAAATCTTACATTCAGCAACTTGCAGGTAACAGAATTTAATTACTGAAACACATCAATCACTAGTTTTATGTCCATTGTGAAAGGCAAATTAGATTTCCTTGTGTAATACAAAGGCCTTTTCTTTGTTTTGTAATAGAAATAACACAGCACAGGCATGAAAAGTGCAGATAGGAAAAAGAAAAGAAAAAATAAAGATGAATTGGGCTGTAAACATAAAGCATATATTTATATGGATGGACATAAGAACACTTCTCACTTTTAGAATAAGAACTGTATTGGCCCAATACATAAAGGCACATCAGTTAGTACATAGGTCAATAGGAGTTAAATGCAGTCTATCAACCATGCTAACATTTTAAAGAAATACATTAAAAAAGATAAAAGATCATATAATCATTTAGAGTGGACAAAAGATCCTTAATATCATCAAGTCCTATTATTAGCCTAGCACTGCCAAGTCCACCAGACTTGAAGAATCCTCCCTTTATTAGGTTCTTGCTTCCTAGCAAACATAGGAATAGCCACTACTGGTGAGACCCACGGCTGACAGAAGATAGGGTTTGAGGTTACGGCTGCCCTAAGAGGCTTAACTAGGGAGGACTAAGAAACAAATCAAGAATAGACTACACCCCTCCATGATACTTTGCCCGTCACCACCTATTTTCAACTCAGGGACTTCCTGGGTTGTCTGGCTTCTGTGTAGTTGGTATTCCCCAATGTATTTCTCTTCCATTAGTCTGTCCAGTCTCTGCTTGTTCCCCACTAAACTTTTGGTATTCACTGCATCCTTTGGCAGGTAGTATCACTGATGTGTTACTTGTTGCATAAAGAATAACCTACTTCTACTTGTTTTGAAGCTCGTTCCTACTGTCTTACTTTGATGATCCCTAGTACTTATAGTGGAAGAGACAGTGAACCATCAACTCCCATCCATTCTCTCCACCTCACTCCTGATTTTATAGCCTTCTAGTATGTCCCCTGTAATTTGTCTCTTTTGCAGAAAAAAAGAATCTTAGCTTACTTAGTTATTCCTTGCACAGCACACGTCCCATATATTGATAGCCCTTGACAATCAAGGACAATTGAACCTTTTTCCAGTTCTGCTATATTCTTTCTGAGATGAAAAGAACAGAACAGTATAAAGATACAGACATGCCATGCATTTATATAAAGGCATAATGAACTCTGTTTTGTTCTGTATTGCTTTACCAATAGTTCCTAACATTTGCAGTTGTTGTTGTTGTTGCTCAGTGCTGAACACTGGAATGTCATTTTCATGACGTCATCAATTGTTTCCCAAAAGTCTGTCTCTAAACTGGCAAAGGTTAGGTTGGAATCCCTGATTTTACAAATTAAATTTGGCTGACGACTTTCCTACGGACATCACTTTACTTTGACATACATTTAATTTCACCATCTACCCAGGTTTTGCAAAGCCACATTTTCATTCAGATCCATTCTTAGCAATGCTTCAATAGCTGCCAGGAGCACAATGCATTAAAATCTGCACATGGAAGTTGATACCTCCAATCCTCCATTCAATAGGGCACCTCCAAATTGAGGTGTCCTACTGAAATGTCAATGTGAACAAAGATGAGACATGGTATCTCAGAAAAAAAAATTAGACAGAGCGATACAAGAATGAAGCTTAAAGAACTTTATGTCTGTCAGTCAGTCAGTCATTAATAATGCAACTTTTTTTTTCAGAATCTAAATTGTGACTTGTTAAGTATTTTATAATGGAGAAGGTAAAATTCAGCATCTGTGTGTGCACATGGAAGTCTTGTCTAGGTTAATAAATCAAAAAGACAGAAAAAGTTACAGGCTTAGGCTCTTTACAACAGTTTCCTCTGGACATATCTAGCTCATGCCAATGCTTTCCTTGTAAAACTTGATAGTGTCTTTTATTGAGATTAGAGGAAGTGTTTATTACACAATTCTGAATTGGAATTCTTTTTCAGCCCCAACAAACAAAGCCTAGCAAATCACTGGGAAATACACAGAATGGAGATCTTAATCTTGTTTAGTTTGTTTAGTGAAGGGACATTATCATAATACCCTTTTATAAGTTTGTATGAACTCACAAAAGTCTGGATCATGCACACTGATCCTATGATCAAAATCCTCTTCGAAAGCATGTTCTGGTTTCTGGTCCTAATTTTAAGTGCTGCAGGCAAGGATATTAACAGTCACATGTTTTTCTTTTTTTTTTACTCATGAACATTAAATGTCTCACCTAAAAGATCTGGGAAGGATATGTTGGAGGTTTATTTCCCACTTTTGTATGCATACTTATTTTCTCTGCATTTTGGTTCCAGATAAAGTACTTCCACTATAAAATTCCATCCGACAGCTTTGTGACAGAGTTTAAATGTGACATTATTTTGCAACAACTGTTGCAAAACAGATTTTTTTACCCAGTATAGCTGTCTTTCTTCCCTCTGTCCTGTTGTCCATATACTTCAGACGGTCACTTAACACTTCATTTGTCTTGAGTTATTGTAGTGCTTCTGCCTACTGTTGCAATTACTGCATTTCATCTATTTCTGCAGCTTTACTGAACTCTCTTGTATGTTAACCCAAGTAGCACCATTTGCAAAGTGCTTAGGGGTCCATCTTCTTAGCACAGTAGACATGCAGAATCATTACCACCACTAATAATTAATAACGTTATGATTCCTCCCAGAAGTACCTATATTTGTTTTGTGTAGAGTCTATCTTCAGGAAATAAGAGGCACAACTTGCCCAATTTGTCATGATACAAGTGTGCATTGTGTTCAGAGAAAAAAAGTGATGCAGTCTGGGAAGTCAGCCCAGGATCTTCCTGAATACAGATGGTGTCAGGTCTCCAGAGGGGTGGCAGGGCAGGGTTTTGCCAGCTGGAGCCCACCTCAGCAGGGATGGGACAGCTGAGGAGTGGCCACGGGAAGCCCCAGCCCAGGCATCAGGCTTATCTCTGAGGACAGGACTGAGGGCAGGATGCGATATTATACTGCAGGTGGGGGTCAGTTGGGCTGAGATGGGGACCTGGGCCATGGGTAGGGTTGGAAATACCTGAGGAGAGGCTGGCAGGGACAGCCCCATCCCATTAGTGCCCTCAGGCCATGGCAGTGTGCCCTTGGGTGAACTCCAGCTAAATTCATCCTTTGCTCTCTCCCTCCTCCATCCACTCCACCTCTTTTAAAACTCTTTGGAACTAGTACCAACAGGTTGCGGCACATTAATATACCTCCTGAGGTGTTGGTAGGCCAAACTTTAACTGGTGCATGACTGAGTGTTTCATAGTCCTGGCTGTATGTTCTGATATTAACTATGTTTGTCATGCTACGTAAGGGGCATGATCAGCAACTAGCCTCAGGCAAAGGGAAAGTAATCAGTCTTTTGGAGAACTTTCCCAGTGGCTGCCAAGAATTTTCTGCATGAGGAAGCCTATTAATAAGCATCATGTGAGAGAGTGTTTACAGAAAGTCAGAAAATGCTGACACAGGATAAGGAAAATATCCCCTCTGCGTAGTTTCACAGTTGAATAACTCTCTGATATTTCATTGAAAGTATTTATAGATAAAAGTTACAAAATAACTGTACAAAAGTGCTTTTAAAACGTTTACACCAACAGCCTGGTCCTGTATGGTAATTTCTGAGCAGAGGTTGCATTGCAAGGGACAAAAGAATGTTCCTGGGATATAATAGCTGTGCAAAGTGAGGTCTTAAAGGTCAGGTGGAACATCTGACCCCACAGGCTCCTTACTTGTTTCCTCACCATGTGACTTAGTCAGTACAATCATAGGTCTGCAAAAGCCTCGTGCACAAGTTAACTTGATGTTCTCCTAAAGGAAATTCAAGTCCTCAAGTTGTTTTATGAAAATAAACTACACAATACCAGTGGTAGATATTATTTATTACCCAGAAGGAAAAGGTCATTTTAAAGTTCCTTTCCAGCAGCTTTGTCAGAGAAGTAAAATTTTCACATAAACTATGCCTTTTAATTCTGTTGCAATTTTGCTTTTTTAGGCTATAAATGAAGGTTGAGATCTGAAACAAGAGATTTAGGCCAATAAAGTAATTTCTCTCACAATAATATATATCGGAGAATTTTTCTCAGACCATGTATTCACTGTCAGTCTAAATATTGTCTCGTACTTGCCTCTAGAGTTTCAAATAATTGAAGCATAGCAAGTTCTTAGGTGGCTGTGAGTTGGCTGTCCTAAGCCGGTCACCAGGGATTTACAAAACCCTTGGTGGAGCACTGACAATGATCTGTCATATCATGCTGATACACTTCTGTCACCTGTGTGATCCCTCTCTTGTCACTGAGCTGGGGCAGGCACAGGCTTCTTGCCCCGTCTGCTGCTATTTGTACACAACCACTGAGACATTTTTTATTAGTCTTATTTAAACCCAAATGAAAAAAAAGCAGGAACAGAATTCATTGTGACAGAAGAGATTAGTCTAACTTGTTGCCACATGACATGCCTGAAGTTAATACTCAGCATTGCTGCTTTGAAATAGTGACATTTCCATTAAAAAAGCTAGTAATCGAATCACCCTGAACCAAACTGTGTGCCTTTGTAACTGAGATTCTATCTACAGTGGCATTAAAAATAAACTGTAAACACAGAAAATTAATTTTTCTTTTATGTATTACCTTGTGCTCTAAGCAGATAAATTTCAAAAGGTTGTCTGTTTTATCTCTCTTTCAAACTTCTCTACCTTATGCCTATCTCTGCCTATGGGGACTGACACACATGTCCTTGGGTACATACACACAGAGTGGTAATGTTATAAAAGACGTTTCAGGGCAATTTAATCAGCATCCTTTATAACTGCAGGTAAGTTCTGACAACTAGTTGTGCCTGCATGATCTCCTAACATATCCAGTTTTATTTCCAGCTACTCAGAAAAAAAATGCATGACAAATGTTCCTGCTTTTCTCAAAAATTATGAATCTGAAATTTTATCCAAAAATTACACTGTACCGAATTTTGAAGAATCTCGATTGAGTTTTGTTCTTTGATTTAAGTAAAAAAAAAAAAAAATCAATCTTTTATGGCAAAGGGAATAGAGTAAATAATAAAACTGCACCAAACTGTGTTTTCATTATTTTTTTTATGCATCTACTGATGGAAAATAGTATAAATTGCTTATATCCCATGCTGGCTGTGCAAACGGTGAGCAGCCACACGCTGCCTCAGTTCCTCACAGAGCTATGAGCACAGAGATGACAGTCAATGGCTCATGACAATAGGCCTTCAGTGGAAGATGCATTCTTCACCACTTCCTAAACAAAAGTGTTCACCGAGCAACAGGCTGCATCTCCTGGCTGGTTGGGGGCTGCACACACCAGGGTTGTTTTGCTTAGGGAGTCCAAGGGAAAGCTGAGCTCAGAGTTAACAGTGCTGGAGATGGACTAACCCATCTGGATCTCAAAAATCTCCAATGGAGCCTTCGCAGCTTCTCTATGCAAACTTTCTGTCCCACTGCTTGCCTACCAGAATGGAGAAAAAGAGTTTAAAACACAAAGACTTATGGTAGTGGCTTTCCCTCATAAGCACTTGGGAATATGTTATCAAAAGCTTAGCATTGCTTTCCACCCAGCGTCTCCAAAAGACAAATACTAACCAGCCCGTTTGGCATGGGACTGATCCGTGACCAGCAGCAGAGTTGTGACAAAGCTCTACATACCCTGCATGCTGATTCTGCTATCTGAACCCTAAACATGTCTATTTAGAAGACAAAACTCTGTCTTCTACTATTTCATTTTCTTGCTACAGTGATGGTAATAGAGGACAGGGACAGAGGTCATCGTATCTCGAAAAAACCTGAGACTTTGATGCCAAAGTAGTTAAATGAGAAGGGCCAAGATCCTTCTCAGGTGAAGAAGCACAGGGAACATAGAAGTGATATTTAAGGACAGAAGGTATGAGAGTGAAATTTTCAAGCAGCAAGGCTCAGGTATATTGTGGTTGCCAATTTTAAAGGCCTAAGGTTTAAGGCCTGTTTCACAGGTTTAGCCTGAAAAGTTCTGTCTTTGACACCAAGCTGAGAAACAGCAAAGTAAGAATAAACAGTCTAGGAAAGGACCTTCAAGAAACATCTGCAGCAAAGAAGAAAACACTCTGGAATACGGCTTTGTCATAATAAGCTAGAATTTTCTCAAAATGCATCTGTGGTTTTTGCACAGATGCCTGGAGCTTCACATAGCGGCTTAGAGTTTTTTACACAATAACAAGTCCAATTCTCAAAACAAGCTGAGATTACTTCATAGTTAGTCTAAGCCAATGAAATTGTTAAAAACAAGTGTATTCACAAAGAAGGATATAACGCGCTGTTTTCTAAAAGGTATAAAAAATGTGGGTTTTCTCATTAAAATGTCTTCTTGCATGAACTCAGAATCTGTATCGTTATTATCTTCACCAGGACAACAGCGACAGTGTATTTTCTCTGCTTTGGAACAATAGTTGACCACCGTAAGAGAAACTTCACATATCTTTTTGTCACAGGCTTGGCAAGACACAACTGAAAGAGATGCACAAGGATCTGACTGACCTTTTGCAACTAAGATGACACAAGTGCATGTAAAATGACACAAGTGCATGCAATGCAATTACCTTGTGTTATAGTGATGAGAGAAAATTTCATTTCAACTCTGGACCTAGACAACAACTGTTCCAATACCTTATCTTTTTCCCAGTAATGATGTCTGAGGGAAATTCTGAGTCATCCAGAGAGGAAAGAGATGAATAATATCTCCCTTGCTCTCTAGACATAGATGAGAGCTTTCCAGCCTGAGGTTGGGAAGAAAAAGTCTGTTTGCTTCCTATAAAAGGAGGGTGGTATTTTGCGAGAAAAATCAGAATGGGAGATGCAGAAGTCATCCCTAATCTACCTAATTTCTTGGTTGTTGCACAGCTATATCTTCCAGAGCAACTGGTTTCAGCCAGTGTCAGAATATCAGAATAGTAAATCCTCAGCTTGATTCAGTGTGGCATCTCTCTTGCATTTGAAACACACTGCAGGGCAGGCAGATTCATATGAATGTTGGTAATGGTTAGCAACATTTTGTTCTATAAATACTCTGTCACAGAAGCTTGAAAGAGAACCACAAAGAAGAACACTGATGGACTTGTTTGCCAATATGGGAGCAATTTTGCAGGTAACATTTACTGTATATCTCTCCTAAAGATCAAGGCCTCAGTCACTGTTATCGGGCAAACACTGTACATTATGTATGGGTTTGAGTTGAGATTGCATAGGCCTTTTTGTTATTTAACTTCCTTCTGATTCTAGGAAGAAAAATATTAGAAAGGTGGATTGCTATAGTGGTTAGAGCACAAAGTAAACCAGGTTTGCTCAAGTACTTCCTGCAATCTGACTGGTTTACCAGTGACCGCCTCACAGTTGCCAGTAAAACAGATGAATGTTTTCTATTTTTTTCTATTTTTTTTTTGATTGAAGACAGGATTTCCAGCACAGAGATCAATTTGCCTGTGGGAACAACCTTTGCAGCATGCTAGATTAATTGTTTGCTCTTGTACGTGTGCAGAAAATATGAAAATGTGCAACAAGCATTTTCTGAAAGGCTTGGCTTTCCAAATGCAGAAATAGGAAGCCTAACATAGGTCCAACAAAATGTAGACCTAAAAATCTGAGATGTTTGTGCTATTAGAAAGGAAAGGAAAAGCTTTCCGAAATAGAATTTCTAGACTGCTGTAACTCATGCCGATCTGGACGCAGAACAGAAATGCCAAACAGCCTCATGATTCTCACGGTCCTCTCCATTTTAGGATCAGAAAATCAAACTTCACCTGTAAAGGATTTCTTGCTCTCTTCATCAGTCTAATTCCTGCAAGTTCAGGGAGAACAGTTGAATAGTCTTCAGCACATGCTCAAAACCTGGTTTGGAGCTGTTCCTATAATTCCTGCACATTAGCACTTCTAACTCTACTGAGGTATGATTTGTCTCATTTGCGTAAGTGCTAATGGCTGCCCCTTGGTCACATCATCTGTTACTCCAATACACCCTACAATCTCAAGCTTTATTTGAGATATTTAGGGGTGGCTGCAATCCTTATATGACTCACTGCTTATACAAAAGAATCAGTCTACCCTGTATGGTCTCGGGGTAAGACGGATCCAATCCAAATTACATTTAAACAGATTTAAATGTATAACCCTTGGCTCCAGTACAAATTAATAAAATTGAAATAATACCTACCATAAAGGAATTGCTCTTGCCAGCTTCTTTAACAAGTCCCTACTTGATACTGATTTCACCTCAGATGTCACACCAAGACGCATCTATAGGGAATTCAATGAAGAAAAATATTCTGTGTTCTTAATGTGCTGAAGTACAACGGATTTCCACCATCACAGTCCGGAAAACAGCAATGGTCTGAACTTTCTGCACCATCTTGAAGAATCGGAAATCTTCATTAATTCAGTAAGTTTAGGAGCATTTTAGACTACCCAGTTAGAAATGCCTCAGAGGGGGGCAGCACTGAAGCCTGCACAGTCAGAACAGCAGTAGGCTGGAGATGCAGCAAAACCAGATCATGTCAGCGCTAGAGCAGAGAGGAAAAATGATTGCCCCATTCCATCCCAACTGTTTCTGGATACTAGAGACCAAGTCATGATATTTGCCATACTAATAGTTATTACTCTTCCCATGGACAGACAAACTAGACACAGTTAAAAATTGATGACGCTCTTCATTTTGTCTTTGCTTTTGTGAAAACCTTTAACTTTTTCTTACTCTGTGATTAGGCAGGATTTGCCTCTTGGCAGATATAAAACATAGAAATGCTACAAAATTGTTCTACAGGCTTTGAAGGGCAAAAGTAGAAAACCAAGAGTCTAGGAAATGCTTACACACTGGTGAACGTGGGGTAGAATTAAAGCGAATGAAGAAAATTCCTGGAAGAGTCAATGTGTTCTTCCTCGACTGTTGAATACTTTGGTTCACTTAAACAGTGTGTTTATGTGACTATTATTTCTTAAGTTCACCTTGGTAAAAACTAACTGACTCTGTCTTGATACAATGAAAAAAAAATCGAGCAGGATGAAGTGAGAATGAACAATGACCTTTTCTTCTGCAGGGCCCATTGCTGAGAGAGGCAGAAAGAGATCTATCTGGCAATGTTTATTTGACTAAGGCAATTTACTGGATGATAGCTTTCCCCATAAGATCTAAGGACAAAAATGGCATAATATCAACACACAAGGGACTCGATAATATAAGCCCTAAAATGAAGCCCTCTGTGCTGAACCAACTGTATATTTCACGTGTAAGCCATGCCGTTGAGATGTTTAATATTCCTCTGGAGAGCAATCGACCAGTGACAAGAAAAATAAACAAAAGCTAAAGATGAAGATGTCCTTGAACTGCAAGTGCTACACTTTAGGAAACCAAATAAAGTGGGCAAGAAACTGTGAATCAGGGTTACATTAAAGTAGGTAATATTTTTTGTGTCTTCAGTGGGATGACTCGAGTATTTTATACTATAGGTCTCCATGCAATTATGAAGACAATAGTTTTAGCTTACTGTGTCCTACTGAAAGGGAGAACTCCATCTCCTGAGAATAATTCATTTCAGTGAGAGTGGAGGTTTAACCTGTGGCCTTCTGTATCTGTGCAGGTATCCTCACCATTGGGCTGCAGTGCCCCCTCTTCCTTCTGTGTGTGTGTTCCCTGACATCTCAACATGTCAATAAAAGTGTTGCTGAATCTGACTTTCTCCTTTAGAACATTTGATTTTTAACAAATAAGTGCTTTGTCAGAGAAATCCCTGCAAGCACCACATGAAATATACTAACAATCAGGTTGATCTAATAAATCCCTTTATTCTCATGCAGTTCATGGCCACAATATCCCAAGCTAAACAATCCAAAAATACACCCAAAGGTTTGTTGACCTTGTTTTAAAATCCCTACCTAAATACATCAAGCCACTGGATCAGCAGTAAATATAACTGCAAGGGTATGGCTGGTTTCATAAGGCATGTGCACAAATAAACACATATAATGGTAACTAACCTTTTACTGGGATGAGACAATAAACGTAAAATGTCCAGAGGCATAAAATTATACAGTTTATGTAATACCAAGGTTTTAAGTGAAACTAGTTTCTTTGAGGTTGCTTGCAGAGAGAAAGCACATTTCTAAATATTAAAAATTATCTAGAGAAGGGGGTTTTTTTTCCTAAATTTTGAGGTTTCCATAAGTATTTCAGCATCTCTGATGCCAATTTGTTAGAGCTGCCCATTCTGTGAGGTAAAATACATCTTCATTTGTCCTCTTTACTTAAAAGTTAAACAGAAGCCAAAGTGTTTAGAGCAGCTTGAGTGGTAGAAAATTCAATTCTTTTTTCTGTTCTAATTTTAAACTTGGAACTTGTGGCTATTCTTAAAATTAAGGTGTTGATCATTATTTCCAATCAGTCATGCTACACTCCTTATTTTTATGCCAAGGTCTTTTTTTAAGCATGTCAAAAAGTAATCTGCACTATTACTTTCAATTACAGTTTAATAATTTATGAAATTACTTAGTATCATACCTGCAATATGTCAGTCAGGCTTCATTACATTGCAATGAGGTCTGATTTAACACAGTCATTATTACTGCTTTTAAGGGTTTGTGGGGGAAATATTCCTGCAACTGTATTAATTTTAGCCATTTTAGACCTAAATAGGCATCTACAGATAAATGACAGTATATAGTGGGGTACTTAAGCATACCTAAGACTGTGCTGTCTCCTAATTGCAAAAATTTGCCTTTTGGAATAGTTCCATGTTTTGCACTCAGTTAGGGACACATTCTCCTAAGTTCTTACAGCAAGTTGTTTTACAAGCAAGGATGAGCTATGAAAACTCATAAGGAAGGCAAAGATTTGCATAATATTCCCCAGCAGCCAGGATGCGGACAGCTTAACTAGCATGAAGACTCCTTGGAAATGTTGATAAGGACATCATCTTCATATAAAGCATGCTCAGGTGCAGCCCTGGCCTTGGGCTGTCCGCCATGTTACGGTTATACTAACATGTATGAGTTTATAGCCCTGATGTATGAGACTATCAGTGCTATAAGGCAAAAGACAATGCCAAATAACAAGGAAAAATGTATTCTGCTCAATTAAACTTTGAACAAGACAGCACTTGGGAAGGAAGCACATGATCCTTTTTCCTTGGCATTAGTTCTCAAACTTACCTTTAGGTGGCCAGTACTGAGGATTTGCCAACTTTGGGATCAGGAATTATTCCAGACTTTGAAATTAATACAACAGACATCTGGGTTTCTCAGGGCATGCTTTGTTTTGCAATGAAGCATGAAAACCTGCAAATGTAGTTCAACCTAAGCATCACATAACACTTATAAAGTTGGACTTGTTTTTCACTGCTAATATGAAAACCTACTTTTTCAGCCCTCAGACTTCCCACCAAAGACAATTTCCTTTTCTTGATCATGCATATAATGCTAGGCCAGGGAAAGGACCTCTTTCTTTCCTGCACATATTCTTGGCAGAGATAAAGAAAAAATAGCAGAAAAACAAAACTGTTCTTCATTTATCTGAGATTTCACAGGAGCAGAATTAACCCAAAATTTAGCACTTTGAAAAAACTGAAAACAGCCTTTACTCCAAGGTTAATACTTCTGACTGCAAGTCCACAGGGCAATATTGTCTTCAGTTCATATTTGATACAGCTTCAAGAGCAGCACATTGAAGAAATAATCAGTATAATTCTTTGCTGTTGCTTTCAGCCCATTAGGAGTTTTTTTCTGACTCAAGCGCTGGTGGGTGAAGATGATTTGAGGCATCAATCTGAGGGGCCATTCGGGTACTGTGTTTTTCGGGAACTTCAGCAGCCTGGAAAGATAGGAAAGGTTAACTGAGGCTCCTGCTCAGAAGGAAGATGGCAGACTGGCATTTAGAATTAGACTAGGAGCAAATGTAAGGAGAAAAATGAATCACAGTATTGATGTCTGGAAAGAACAATATTATGACTATATGGATTTAATGACGGCTGATATCTAGTTCAGTGACAGGTAGTCTCATCCACAGGGACAAAAGTACACAGTGTGCTTCAAGGAGACCTGGAGGCAATCTTTCAACTCAAATCCCATGATAGGATAATATGTTATGGCTTCTTTTATGCTGGAGGTGGCATCCTTTCTAGATCCCTTCTGAGTATGTCAGTTGATGATAACAGCATAATTTGCCTTAGAAATTTTAATTCCCCACACACACACCCTTTTCCTTACAAGGAAGAAAAGCATGAACAATTCCTTTGAGCTGTCCTGAATAAATACTTTAAGAATATTAAAAATGAGAAGTGGATTAAAGCTTTCTAAGTGAATTCCAAACCATGTAGGGCACTTTGTCAATTTTAAAAGGAGGGATGTTACAACCTTCAGTGTTCACACTGTGATAGACAGGCATCATCAATGTTAAAAACAGGCAGACTATATCTGCGGCTGCAGCCAGATGTATAATCACTTCTGGAACAACATCTGCCTGTCTTCCCTCTTTCATAGAGAAAATTTAGTGAGGAGCAGGTAAGGCAGTTCTGTGACATCACAGTTGTTATACAGGAACTCCTGGATGTCATTAGCTGTTGCACTTTGTTTCCCTGTATTTTATATTCAGCATGCATTAGCGGTTGCTTGTTTTGAAGTTCTCCAGGGTATTCTACATTGAAGTTGCCTGGTAGCAGAACAATCTGTGTTCCTCAGATATGCAAGTGACTAATTTTCCATCAATCAGAGATGAGACTTAAATAAATAAAGGTACTTCATGGGGCTGCTGTGCCTAATGATAAGCAATTATATAAAGTCAAATTAAGGCAGTTCTTTGTGAAGGTCCTGTGAAATTGGTTAAGCAAAAAGAATAACTGTACCATTTCAGTGATTCATCCTATTGCTCATTTCAGTGGGAGCATTATCTCAGTTAACTGATGCAATTAATATGAAAATGAGGAAATCATTGTTTAAGGAGATGAGGAGAGAGAGGGGGTCTTAATGCGGCAGTGGTAGAAAAAGAGTCAGAGAGATGGAAATTTGCATAGGTCAATGGTAATGTAATGCATTTAGCACATATTCAAAACTTAACTTGCATAGTAATACAGATCCATTAAATTCTCATTATGATGACCTGTGTCCAACACAATTCGATTTTTCTGAATCCTAATGATAAAAAGTTAATTATGTGAGGTGAAAACCTTTTGTACTTGGACTTAAAGCATTGAAAGGGCACTGAGACTATCTTTTAGATATGGCAGGTAGTTTCACTTCTGCTTAATTCAATATTTTATTAAGCATGACAAAATCTGAAGTTTGGCTTCTGTGTGCACTGCATATTTTTAATGTAGTCAATGGCAACAATAAATAAGCCTTCGTCTGTAAAACTACAATTTAGTGCCAGTCATCTTCTACTTACAAGCTCCAGTTACAGATTGCATTGCCAATTTGTCTGTATTTCCTCTTTTTAGGAAACCAAAAAGTCTATCCAAATTTGGGAAAGAGACGAGAAAAGACATCCTTTCCCTTTCAGCACTGTATATATACTCCAGCTTTTGCTCACTAGACATGTCTTCTAGCCAACGACATGGTACAGTGCAAGGTCTCCAGCAGCTGTTTCTTCTCATTACCTGATTTTGCTTCTCACCACAGCTACAGGTGGAAGATAAGTGTCTGAGTGCTGCTCAGCCTCACACCATTTCCCTCCACTTATCCCACATTCACAGATAATGGTCATTCTCTGACTTACTCATCCAAGACAGAGAGCAAATGTGCCAGTTTCCTAGTGCCCTGAATCACACTTTGTGTTAAGCGGAAGGTGTGGAGATATGCTATAATCAGATTCAACAAGGCAGGCTGCCATGTGAACAAGCTGTTGTTCTGAAAAGATGAGCATGCCAGAGCGTCACATTCCTTACTCCTTTACATTAAAGCCACCATACATCACTTAGGCCATTAGATTCTGATTAATTTGCCTTTAATAGATGTGTAAGGCACATTTATTAATATCTCTGTAATATAAGCCAGGCTTAGTGAAAATGAAAGCCAAGACCTGTGCATATTATTCTCCTTGTCAGGCTTTTTTATCTTGAAATCTGCATTATACTTACATACATGACTGGTGTCTGGGGAGATGATCCAAATGATGACTTTAGCCAATCAAACCAAGAGAGATCTTAGGATTCATTTAATAAAATGCAGACATCTGCAGAGCAGATGCCTGTATCTGACCTAGTCACACTGGGCTCTCTGTGCAGGCAGAGAAGGCACCCAGCCTCAACATATCACAAAGCAGATGGCTGCATGTGGTCCTGGACATGAGCCTGGCCCCAAAGATGTAAAGCTACATGAAAAAAAATTTGCTCTAATTCTCCAAACCCAACTCTGAGATCTAATCCTAGTAGTTTAAATTCACAGCAGTTTAAATTGCCACAGTTCCGTGAACACTCCTAAGTTCTTCCTTTTAACCTCCTCTAGCGCTTGTTTGAGTCCTGAGGAGATATTTGGCCTTCAAGGAAGCCAGCTGAGCTCTCCTAGCCAGCACAAGACTAATTCAGCCCCTGCCCATGCATACACATGTGCATAAAATTGGATTTTCCACACGCACAGGATGGGCATTGGTTAGACTAGCACAACTGCTGGAACAAGGCAGGGTTCATCTCTTCCAAGGATTGCCCATCATATCCCATGATTCATTTTCTTAGCACCACACATAAGCTGCACTTCTAAAGCTATTTTTATGTTTTTAAATGCAGATAAGCTTCAACATCTTTAAGCAAGAGTTAGGTGGCTAAATGTTTTGTTCAACCAGAATCCTATAAGAAGATAATTGAACTCAGTAAGAATTGAATATCTATTGTGGTCCAGTCTTAGCATCTAAATAATTTTACAGATTTAAGCATACGTGCCTCAAAGGTTTACATCTTTATGGATATTTTTCAGACCACAGTTTTATGTTTTATAAAAGGTAGAAGATAGACACAGTATGCAAGATGAATGGTTATACAATCATTCTTCTGGTTGCTCTGCCTGTTTCAAATCTCCTTTCTGGTAACTTGCCAGCAGTCACTTGCTGACCCCCACGAGGGTGCATCATGTGTGGCAGTGAGCAAACAAAATCTAGCTGAAAAGTAAGTCAGAAAAAAAATCTCTCATTAATACCTTGGTTTTAATCTTTTCCGGTTTGTCATTTATGGCATGAGAAAAGTAAGAAATAAGAAACCATGAGATGAGTCTTGGAGTGTGTGGAGAATTATGAGAAACTGTTACATATAATTAATTGTGATTAAACCTAGTAGGAAAAATAACTTGTAGATCACACTAATCTTGCTTAAGGGCAGCTACTTCACAAGCACCACTCTAATTAATAAGCTTCAGTTAAAGAAGAATCAATAAATACTGTTAAATACTGTTATTCATAGAAAATGGGTGTTTTGTGAGGAGGAAGATGGGATTTTAAAATAGGCTGGTTTCCTCCAAGGACAAATTAAGATTGTTTTAGGGAAAAAAAGAAAAACCAGGTAGTGACAAAATGAGGAACAATCCAATTAAAGTTTCATTGTTTTCATTGTTTATGAAGATTTGACAAAAGCATTTTATCTCAACCATTGATATTTATCAAAAGAGGAATTCAAAACAGAGGAAATTCACTTTGCAACATAAGCACCAATGCCTATTGCTAAAAGAACCTCTAATGTGCCATATAAACAAAGGAACAAAGAAAACAAATGCTAGGAAACCGTGGTGACTACATTTGGATATCAAGAAATGCACAGAGTGTGATGCATGATATAAAGTCTTTCTGATGAGATTAATTTCCTATATAGGCACTACCCAACATTAAAAATCCAATACATTTCAGAATTAGAACAGCCTATAGTAGAGATTACCTTTTTTTTTTACTACACAACAATATTTTGCCAACAAAAGATACCTAAAACATGTTCTGTGATTCCCTGCAAAAAGTTGTCCAAAGAAGATATTTTTATAAACCACCAAAATCCTTTTCTTTTTACCACATTTCTGTGAGCTGCTAGTGTTGTGTGATAACTTTGTGACAAATTCACTTTCTTAGATAGTGTGTGTCTGCAGCCAAACATTTTGATGGTATAGGTGACCCACTGAGATCTAGCAAGCTGTCTACTAAGGCCATGAGAAGAGTCTTACAGCTGAAAAGTGAAAGCCTAGCTGCTTCAATATCCTGACTGTAATCATACTCTGTGGTCAGGGTAGAGTCAGTTAGGAAAGACAAATATTTGAAGTTATTTTTTACATATTTACAGGTTTCAGGGCCTTGTTGACCTGGACCTTGGCACTGATCTTCCAGTATATTTAGTTCTGTGCAAGATTTGTTTGACTGTACAGGAATTAGGATAATCTCTGTGAGACGCTTTTGGCCCTTGTAACACCTGGTAGTGAAGAGTTCAACATCTTTGTTTGAGGCTCTATGAAGATGTCCCTCTTTCTACCTGTGTTTTGTTCCTCTTTCCACTTTCTTCTGTATCAAAATGTTAGCCAGGTATCTTTTCTCTAATCACCACTATGGTATTCAGGTCATCAAGGAAAATAAACTATTCCAATATGCCAAAACATTCAAGTAGTTTTCCACAATGTGCCCATAGCACATTTGTTCTCTAGTGTTCACCCGCTTGCACTGTAATCTGCAGTTGTTCCTACATAGAGTAATATTCAGATCGATCTGTGTTTTCCACACCTGTTAAATATCTGTAATCACCAATGACCCCAAATGGATTTGTCTCCCCTAGCTTCATGGATCTGAAATCAAGCCTTTTGCTATACTCCTTGTCAGTGCTCTGTCTTTTGTCAGATAGATTCCTCTGGAGTCATATTCAGATCACTTATCTCAGTCCCTCAGTTTAGAATTAGATTCATTGCTGCCTCAGAATGCCTTTCCCTCTTCATTGATGAGGTCACTGGTTTAGACTGGACATAGAGGATTTTGATAGTTAAACTTAGGTGATATGAGTCACATTCTGGGTGTCTTAAAAAAGGCAGCAACAACAACAAAAAAGCCCAAACCAACCCTACCTTGCATTTTTACATTGTTACAAATACTGGAAAATGTTATAAAACTTTGGCATAAGCCCACATTCCCATATTTCCTTAGCTTCTGATTCTGCAGAACTGAAATTACTGAAATTACAGGCTCCATGCAGAATTTTCTAATGCAAAAGATGCAATGTTATTTATATTTCAGAACCAATAGGACACACAGACCCTTAGTCTCTCAGCAAACACTCTAGAGCTGCCTTTCTGCCAGTTCCTTCAACTGCTGCTCTCTGCGACTCTAACCTCAGACAGCTTGTCCTGCCTTTAGACACGAAAAGTTTAATTCAGCCATTAAAACCTCGACTGGATTTCAAACCTCCTCAAAGCTGAGGGGACAGGCTCACAGACTTAGGCGAGACACATTTCTGTTTCTAATGCCACCAGTAATATAGAGCTGAAAGACACTGTCTCCTGTTGCTACTCAACAATACCAGGCAGTGCTTCTTGTGCAGTTCTGTAACCTCCCCCCCGCTACCCACCAGCACCCACCCTGGGAAATCAAAGCCCTTGCAATCAATGATTATCAGGGCAGCATCTTGTATATCATAAATAGGATATCTAGGCTTCTAAAAAAAAAAAAAAACCCAGCTTGCCTCACTACTGAAGTCCTAAAAAATCAAGGAAGACAAAAATGGCATATTGCCAGGCTGTCAGTTTCCCTCTCTGTTTGTTCCCAAGCTTTTGCTTTTGGCAAGAATACATCCCTCTGCTGCAGTGATCCCTGCACAAAATTTAAGTAATCACCCTGATAGTTTGCTAGACTAAATTTTGCTGGATATTCATACAAGAATGTGAAAAGCTATTTTTGTGCAACAATCTTATCCTGTTCTAACTCAACAACAGAGAGCAATTGGGAAAAAGTTGCTGCTGTGGGAGAGGCAAAGGGTCTTACTATTTCACTTGCACCAGTATAATACAGCTGCTTCCTTTTATAGCTTTAATGCAGCTCCTTCTAATTTACATTGGTGTAAGTGAAATCAAATAAAACCCATTATGTCTCTGAACCCCAGTAGACAATCAATGTAATGCAGACTTTTACAACCCCAATTTCTTTCTGTAATAGCAAAGAAACAATATGGGTTTACAGAAGAGCAAAGCTAAAGATAAACCTCCCCTCCTTTCTCAGGCTGCAATCATAAGAATCTAAACAGCCATTTGATTGTGAAGACTGAGGTCAAGAAGGATAACAAAAGATCAAGTGAGAGCCTGAGAGCTGAACCTGGAGATAATCTTGAAACTGAAAAATGCTCAGTGCACAGAAGATCATCTCCCAATTATGCAAAGATATAGAAAATCAGAACATTAATTAAGATTATTTTATTGCTTTATTAATAATTAAGTCAACTTGAATTATAGTAAGTTAGAATGCGAAGATGATTTCTTTGTATTGTTAATTGTTTCAATTTTATTGCTTGAGAATTGCAGTAAAAATTTTATTTCAAAAAGAATAGATACGTTTGTATTAATTACATGATAGAGGCACAATCAAAGAACTTTTAAAATTATGCTTTCCCTAGACTTGCTTCAGACTCTTCTTTCTTGTTTCAGACTCTTCTCTCTGCCCATTTTTCTCTATTTCTTATTTCCTAGCACTGTCTTCATTGTGAGTCGGCAAAACCCCCGTCCTTTCTGATGTCAAAACCTCATTTGCAGCTCTGCAAGTTAACAGTCTGCCTCTAACTCCCTATTCCAGCACTTTTCCAATCTTCTCCGAAAAAAATTAGTAAGTTGGATTCTTGTCTAGGGAATCTGCAACGCGACTCAGGATACCTCCATTGGCTTCAGTACAGCTGATTGTCAGTTTACCTCAGTTTAAAATTGCCATTCCCTATTCTCTTGTCCTCCTTGTTCTACCTTCTTTGGTAATTTTTCACTCTGCTGCCCTATTTAATGCAAGAAGCCTTGTAAGGATGCTGCTTGTATGAAATATGTGATGTGAAACAAATTACATGCTAAACAGTCAAGATATTGACAATGCCTTTCCTTCCATGCATATACCCCTGAGTCAGTGAAAGTGGCTATCCTAGAGAGTATTTGGAAGTCAGCTTTCTAATATAATAGCAATTCACCTGTGTTGACAGACAGAGATCCAGTTTTTTGGGCCTGCAAGTGACTCACCTTACATTATGAATTGACATGAGATGAAGGTATCTTAAAAGTAGTAACTCTCACAGACAGCTTGGAGCATCTTTTTGATAATGCAGTACAGGAACACCCTAGATGAACTGCTCTGCCCCAGCCTGGAAGACAAGTAAGGGAAGAGGGCACCTCAGGGTAGGAGCACTGCACATGGTCACCCCAGTCCACAATTTTATCTGTGCAAATAGAGAGTGAAAAAAAATCCAGCTACCCAATGATGAGACCCAAGCACTCTGAGGAAAGAGATTGCCTGGTTCCCAGATCTGAATTTCTTCCGAAATGAAATACTCTGTATTCTCATATTCTTCTACTTCAACCTCAGCATTTCATCACAGATACTGAAATTGCCATTCTGTTTTCACACTCAAAGATGCTCTAATCAATATCACTGGAAATGTCATTTAGCTTCTCACTTGGACAAAAGGTGATGCTGACATTCTACTTTTCCTGAGTTTCCCAGGGGAATATTTAATCTCTCTGACCTTGCAGACATTTAAGGAACTATTCACAAGATAACGCTGCACTGTGGCAGTCAACAGGGACACTCACAGACAGCATTTTGCCTATAGGGACCACAGAAGACATCTGGATTCAGACAGGAAATTATAATTAAAAAGGAACATGTTGTTGTATCAGTGTTCCTCAGTGATATATAATTATTTCTGCCCATTAGAAACAATGGTTTTTATTTCTAAAGCAAAATTACTCTGATCTATGAATCTGACAATGGGAAACTCTGGTGGTAAAAGCATCTAAGATTTGCTGAATGTTGTTGAATGCGGACCAGACCCTGCCATCAACACTAGGTTCCTCTTCATGGTTCTTGTCCTTTTGGAGGGAGTGTGATTGTAGTCTGTGGATCTGCTATCATATTCAGCAGTCAGCAGGGATGGCAGTCACTGAAGCTGTATCTAAAGATGTCTGGCACAGGCCTCAAGGGAAAGCTGCTTGCTTTACAAAGCAGTGGAAAAAGATACAGGGGTTAAATAATAGAGATCAGTGGGACCATAGTGAAGCTGCTTTGGTCAGTCAGGTGTGGGCACAGCAGAAAGCAAAATAAATTAAACTCCTCCAGCTGGAAAATAAATATGAAACAGCAAGTGAATTTGTGCACTTCATGACTGAGTGAGCAAAGCTTAATTCTCTAATTATTACCTCTATTCTACCCACTGAGATAAAGAGCGAGTTAGGAGAGATAATCAGGTTCTAAAATACTGTGCCCTCTCGAATTCAGCTCAAATGTAACAGTTAGCAATCGTTCCAATACTGATGCAGCCTCTTGAAAGATCTATAATAACGTAATTTTTGATATTTTCACAGTATCACAGTATCAGCAAGGTTGGAAGAGACTTTAGAGATCATCATGTCAGTAACAAGTGAAGAAATGCTTCATTCTTCTTTATTTTTTACCCCACTTTTCATTGTTTATTCAAATGGTTGAATTGCAGACTCATGCACCTATTGCATAAAAGTTTGGTTAAGTATCCTACATTGCATTACTCTAAATATTCATGTCCTTCTAATTTAATATAAATTCTGCTAATGCCACCCAGATGTCATCTTGCATTCACAGTCTTTAGTTACATCAATGATATATCACATTAGGATTGATCATAAAATTCCCTGGTTTCACAAAATCACTCTGTACATGTAACTACTCTACGACACAAAAGAAGAGGGGAGTGAAGGTTCCTTTTAGTTTTTACAATATGAAAAGATATCAATACAATAACTCAAAATGCTGCTTGTAGTTAGATTATGCATTAATTATCCCATGACCCCTAAGAGTGCCTGATAGTTAAATAACAGTAATCATTTGTTTCAGCACTCCAAGATTAAATTTTATTCATTCAATACTTGGAATAGATAAAAGCAAAAAAAAAAAAAAAAAGGAAGATACTTGATTTGGGTTCATACAATTAAGAAGGGTATCAAGGAAGCTGATCAGTTCCTGCTTCTTATCTAGTGCCTTTCTTCATGAAAAAGAAAATAGTTAAGAAATAAAAGTCTGACTGAATAGCATCTAAAATTAACATACAAAGGAAGACTGTCATGTTCACTCAGGAGGTTGTCAGCCAGCAGAGTGAGCTACTGCAGCAGTCAGGCAGCAAGTCATCTGGCACAGCAGAGTTTAAAAGAGGTGATGCAATTCTGAGCGTGAACAAACTAGGTACCACAGTAGATATCTTTCAAAAAATGGCTGTAACAGTATGTTGTGCGTAGGGAAAGTGAACAAGGAAGGAAAATGTCTAGCCTCAATGGCCATAGGTGACTGGAAGAATGATCATCACTTCCAGCCAATGGCCATATAAAGAGATCAGTGTCCCCAGCTGCCTCAGCAAAAACATGTCAATTAATGCTGTGCAGAGCAGCACAAGAGCTTTTTGGTGAGCTGGCTGTAGGAAGAATGAAGTCTGAAATGTCTTTATGAACACAACAAAAGTGGATCCGCAGAGTAAACTGCTCAGTGCTGCACAATGCACATCTCGGGGTTTGACTTCAGCAAGCTCTAGACTGACCCTATAGGTTCAACTCTAGCACGAGAATGGGCAAAGTGTGTTTTGGGAGAGCACTTTCCAGTTTAGTTCCACTCCAAAGGAACCCATTTTTATGTCTCAAAGCCACTCTGTGATATTAATCAAAGTGTATGAAATAGAAACAACTGGAACACGTAAGGTCAAAGGATGTATATGCTCCAGGATAGGAATCTTTGAAATTATTTTAAATATTCAGTAATCCAAATAGCCAAATAAACAATCACAAGTTACTTACTGCAGTGTTTGGTAGGAAATATTTCCAGTACGTTCTCCTCAGCAAAATAAGAAAGCTTTTTTTACTTTCATCTTCTTGTAGAGTCACACTGATTTCCAAAGTCAAATAACTCGGAAGTCTCTACTTGTTCTTTTGCTCAGTACTTCCATTGTCAAATTTCCCAGGATTTTCCTGAACAAAGACTGAAGCAGAGTTCCTCAAACTTTCTCCCCTTGTTATGTGACATGCTGCCCAAGGCTTCCAGCTATGGAGATATAGGCTTTTTTAGAGCAATCCACCACACAGGGAGTCAGGAGTAAAATATAGCTAAAGCAGTTATAGTGAGGGTGGTGAAGGCTTCTCCTGTTGCCTGGGACTACAGTTCCTAAACCTGAAGCTAAATGTTTCTACCCCATTTGCAAGGGAGGTTCCACCTCACAGGATCTGATAATCCAATTAGAGTATCCCTGCAATGTCAAAGAGCCAGGTTCAAACCACTCTTCTGGATGATTTGATTTTTGCCTCTTCTATGCTGGGGATTTCTCCTGGGGGAACTGTTCTTTGTGCATGCAGCATTAAACATTTAGCAGGGACTGAGACTTCAGCTTCCTAGATCTCAGCTGACTACACTTACCAGGGGGAATGGACTCATTCAGAACAATTAGTATTTAACTTAGAATTAACCCGAATCAAAGCTAGCTGAATGGGTCTAACAGGAGAAATACCCATGGAGAATGACTGATAGCCATTTTTGTGGCACATGACACATCAAAGACTACTTAGAAAAATAGAAATTTCAGTCAGGACTTCCCCTATCCCAGAAAGCACTAGGTCATTTTGAGAGGCAAGGACTGCAAGCCACAGGTCATAGGTGATCTTTGTATTTCTAATGCTTCAGGTCACAATGTTAAAAAGTGTGTGGGAATGGCTATTCTGAGAAAACAACAGTGGGCCTGCATGGGCAGGGAATGGGTTCCAAGTGAGGTGGTGGAGTGTCTGCGCCAAATGCACTCTCCCGTTATACATTTTGTGTGAATCCAGCCCTGCTGTGCAGGCCAGACTAGTCTGCTGCCTAGCAAATAAACAGAGCAAATGAATTGGACAGAAACCAAATTATTGCCTCAGTAATGATACAATTCCCCAAGGTTTATGGTGCTGTCAGTCATTTCAAGATTACAGGTTTTCGGGACAAAGCAGGTGGACAAATATGACATCAGTGTAAAAACATCAGTACCTGCTCCCCGCTGTATTATTGCAGTGACAGATATGCATTTCTGCCATAAGAAGAGTTACAGAAACAGACAGGTTGTGCTGACAGGACAATACATATATTTTGTTGGAGAAGATAACAGTGCCACAAAAATGGTCCTGCTATTTCTTTAAATTTGAGTGATTACTCAGATAATCTCATGTTTCTTCGAATCACAGTTTACAGGTCCTCACTGAATCATTTAATGTTAGCAGCCACTATGTCATTCTAGCAGCCTGATGGGCATTTTCTCCCTGGCATATGTTGAAATTCAAATTCAGTATCTGCCTTGTGCTAAAAAACCACAAATCTAGATCATGAACGACAGCTATTTATTTGTCATTATCAGCTGACATTGGAGGCACGTTAGGAATTTTCATTGTATGGGATACAACCAATGTACTCAAATGACAGCCCTGCAGTGGAGACAAAATCAAAAGTTCAAGTTTTCCAGAGATATTCTGTCAAAATTTATATTTTGCTATTTTAACATTTTTATGCATAGCCATTTCTTATCTAACTTGGAGTTAAAACTATGAGATCACAGAAGGCTGCTGCTTCAGAAATCGGGAAATCTCAGCAGTTTAAAGAGCTTTGCTGTGTGAGGTATACAATTTCATTTTCTGACTGAGAAGTCTGAAATAGCACAGAATGTCTTTGGATGTCTGAGTGCTGCCCATTAAAACATAATATTAACTTTGTCCCATTTTGAAATTCCTCTGCATTCGTGCTAAATGAGATATTAGGCCTCTATAAAATCTGCCCTAAGAAATTCTGAGTAATATAAACTATTAGCATATAAAAATTTGAATTAATGAAAGCAAGGTTGCGAAAAATAATGCTTAAAAATCAGAAAATAGCAAATTTATGGCAAACTCAGACATTAATTCCCTTCAATTTGCTCTATTATATGGATTACAGCACAGGATTTTTCTGCCTGTTATTTTATTCCATCTTCATTCCCAATGATTGCTATAAAATAAGAGCATTACAGCAAATTATCTGTAATCATAAGACTACCTATTTTTTCCCTCAAATAAAAAAATATAATCCCATAAATACAGTTGGGCATGCATTTGATTTCTCTTGTACAGAAAACCTTTTCATTAAAAAAATCCTAATCCAAGATAGAATGAAAACCAAAATGATAAGTGAAATTAAATTCTCAAAGAAATGAAAATCAAACAGCATGGGTCTTTTAACATTAAAATTAAACCACTTTATCCAGAGTTTGACTTGCTGTCAGATGTTGCAGTTGCAAGAATTTAGTGCAAAATGCATTTCAACAGATTCACAGAAGAATCTTTTCCCTTCAATACCAAGATTCCATCTCTCTCTGATGAAGCTTCTGAGCAGAAAGCTGTTAGAGGAAAGCCGTGTTTCCTGAAAGTAAACAGTTAAATTTTTCTCTATACGTGTGACATCACTATTACCAGAGGCAAGACACAAAGCTCTAGTATCCCTGAACGGGATTAGGGTGCTGTTCCTGTGGAATTAGTAATGCTGGTCTACCATAACTTTCCGATACTTGGCATGTCATTGCATTAAAGCAATTAGGGGCAAAAAGCAATCAAAACATAAGAGTTGTTCTGTGCTGAAAAGACCAGAACACTCCCTTCTCAATTAAGCTTTCCAGAGCAGAATGGCAAAGACCTTTCCACAGTAAAAGAATTACGCCAGGAAGCATCTTACACCCAATGCTCTCTATCAATCAGCTTTGGTTCATAAACCCAACAATTAGCCATACAAAAACTCTTGGAGTGAAACAAAAATTGACAACATCTTTGTTTGTATGGGACTGAATTTCCTTTGATCAATGTAAATGACTGGAAAATACATAGAAAGGAGAACAACTGCAAAACTTTGCTAATAAATTTTTCAAGCCAAGGCAAAAATTAAAACTCTTCATAGGTGTCTTAAAACGAGAATGCCCAGATTTTAGACTCTGCTTTCACATTCTCCCAAATAACATAGGCTAGGGCTGTAGCTCCATTCATCTGGAAATCCATTCCAAAAGATGAAACTACAAACCATGGATAGATGGCAATGCACATGCATAAAAATATGCAGATTTTTCAGTAGGGTTTTCAATTATACTTACTGTCTATCAGGAAAAAAAGTGTGCTTAATACATTTAAAAAAATTGAAAAAAGACTAAAGGTCTTATAGTACCAAAATGAGGATGCATTAAGCATTCTAAATGGAGAAACAGTCTGAAGAGTTTTCATTTAATTCTTATTACTTTTAGCCTTGTGGTGTCTGTGGAAGTTGTCAATGTTTAGGGATCTCTGTAGGATTCTGCTTTACTCATTATTGATGAGTGTTTACAATTCTCATGTGGAAATAAAAATGGTAGACGATAGCCAGCATAATTTTCACATCACTGGATAAGATACTTTCCACCTCCAGAATTCAAGAGCACTACAAATGGATAACAGCCTGACTTTCTACAGGCAAGAATTTAAGAGCTTGTAGAATATGTAGGGTTTTCTCATTGAAGAATAACAGCATTACAGCTAGTAAAGAAACAGAATGATTTGTTAGAGCTATTGGGAAAATGATTTCAGCTATAAATGTTGAAGGAAAAGAACAGGAACTAATGAATGTAAAACTCTCTATGCAACTACAAAGTCATGCCTCATAGTGCTCCCGGCTTGGCCAACAAATGTCATCTTCAAGAGAAATTTACTCAGTTGCCCAACCATTTCCCCCCAGGGGATGAAGATAAAAGAATAAAAATGTATCAAGTTGCAGTCAAAACATTATTCAGATGCCCACCTTAAAGAGTTCCTACTGCCAAATAAAAGAACAAAGCAAAATAAAGTGGTTTTCACTTCAGCTCTAGCTGCCAGACTGATTCAGGGCTTGTTCTGCCTGCTGTTTCAGATGAAATGTATTTTAAAAGCCTTTGAAAGAGGGACACACATACAGGCTTCCTTTGTCTTGGAGACCAGTGACACCTCTCAGGGCTGATACTGGGATTGACATTTAACATCTTTGTCACCAACATGGGCAGTAGGATCGAGTGCATCCTCAGCAAGTTTGACAATGGTACCAATGGTACCAAGCTGTGTA
This sequence comes from Serilophus lunatus, assembly GCA_013399895.1. Taxonomy (NCBI): domain Eukaryota; kingdom Metazoa; phylum Chordata; class Aves; order Passeriformes; family Eurylaimidae; genus Serilophus; species Serilophus lunatus. Next base: position 241,884 of record VXBA01003172.1, read on the forward strand.
GTGCAGTCAACATGCTGGAGAAGAAGGGGTGCCACCTAGAGGGATCTTGACAGGCTTGAGAAGTGTGCCCATGTGAGCCTCATGAAATCCAACAATGCCAAGTGTGAGGGCCTGCACCTGGGCTGGGTCAACCCTAAGTACAACTACAGGTTGGGCAGAAAATGCACTGAGAGCAGCCCTGGGGAGAAGAACTTGGGATTGCTGATGGATGAGAAGCTTGACATGGCCATGCAATGTACACGCACAGATCAGAAAACCAACTGTGTCCTGGTTAAAGGAGTGTAGGCAGCAGGTGATCCTGCCCCTCTACTCCACCCTCATAAACACCATCTGGAGTACCATAACCAGCTCCAAGACTTCCAGCATAAGAAGGGTACAGACCTGCTGTGGTGATTACAGAGAGAGGCCATAAAGATGATCAGAAGGATGGAGCTCCTAAAGACAGGCTGAGAGAGTTGGGGTCGTTAATCTGGAGAAAAGAAAACTTAGGGGAGACCTTAAAGCAGCCTTTCAGTACCAAAAGTACCAAAAGGGGGCCTAAAAGAGAACCAGAGAGAAAATTTTTACAGGGGGCTGTTGTGACAGGACAACAGATATAGGCTTTAAACTAAAAGAGGGATGGGGTACATTAGCTAAAATGAAGAAGTGCTTTACAATGAGGGTGGAACAGGTTGTCCAGAGAGGTGGTAGATGCTTCATACCATGTGGCTTTGACCAACTTGGTCTAGTGAAAGGTGTCCCTGCCCATTGCAGGGGGCTCTGGAACTAGATAATCCTTAAGGTCCCTTGCAACCTGAACCATTTCATGATTCTATGTGAACATCTCTGACAAGGGTGGTGCAGCTCTTCTGTTTCTGATCTAATTAAATGATTAATTAATTTACATAGCTTCAAAAATAAGCATAGGAAAAGGTTTCTTTATTTCCAGCACAAGAAACTACCACCTCTCCTCGTTCCTCTCCAAATCCAAAAGGGCAGTAGGGGTTTGTTCTGTCTGGCTTGGCACAGGAGACTGGGTGCTGGGTCCCCCTCTGGGCACTGGGTGAATGCCAAGCATCAGCCTTGGGCTTACACAGCAACTGCCAATAAAATGAGTATGTTGGCTTTCAAAAAAGACCACCATGCCATGACCATTTAAGTAAATTTATATTCACAGGTGATAGATAAGTTAGAAAGAAAATTCAGAAGTCAGAATGATCTCAAGATTTTGAGCTCTGGAGGGAACTGACAAGTCTGGATCTGAGGAATGTGGTGTGTAATACCTCACAGAGTAGGTAGTTGATAAGACAATGCTTTTTTGGGCTTAAAAAAAAATTATATTCTAAAGGGGGGGAAAACATTCCTCATTAATGCAACAATGCCTTACAAAACAACAAGAAAATAAATAAGCAGTTGACATTTTACGTTTTTCTGGGTGAATCCCCATGTATGAAGCACCCAAAATTAACGTCTTTGCATCCATTTTTAAATTCACTTTTATAGGTGCTGAAACTTACTGAAGCAAAAATAAAGCAACGAACTAAAGTAGAAGCAGACTGAAGTTGTTAACAGCTAACAGCATGGGTGTTGCCTAAGGCCATAAATAGCTAATGGATGATACCACTACGACAACAGACAAATCTTCATTACAATTGTAAATTTTGTGTCCCAAACAATTTACTCTCTTTATTATCATCCCTACACTCACTTTTTGCAGCAGCTGCACTAGCACTTTCCAGTGCTGGCACTGCTTTCTTATTCTGTATCCCTGGCACAGACCATAAGCTCTGAGATTGCCACTGTCAAAGTAAAATGATGGTTTTGGAGGAACATTGTGGCAGAGGGACCAGAGGCAATGTCCAGGCGTCTACTACCCAGCCTGCTAGTACAGCAAACTGAAAAGGAAGGCTGGCCAGTGGAAGATTTTCTGGGGAAAATAAATAGAAACAAAGAGCACCTGCCCATGAGCAGATGCAGCACACATTCCATGTTACATAGCAGAGAGAGGGTATACAGCCACAGCATATCTGACTGAACTGTACTCTCATGTCCTCAATTCAAAGAAGAAAAAGTATTCAAAAGAACACAATAGAATTTGAGCCGAAAAATGATGGAAATATTAGGCGGTCAGATAAGACATAAAAAACCATCATCTTGCCTGTTGATGTATAAAAATATGTGGTTATGGGCTCTTCTCCACACAGCACTTTATTACATATAGTCACATAATTATAGACTATATCATAAAGCATATACAAAGGGATAAAAGCAAAGATGCCTGGGCAATCCTTATTCTTCCTTCCTTAAGAATCTGGTGGTTTTATTTGCAACCTACAGAATGCTTTTTATATGTAGGATCAGTGTTGCTTACATTACAAATAAGTAAAACACAATGCAACATGCAGAGCCAACTTCCAGTCTACTGTAAACTTGCTGGAGCCACTAAACTAACACAAGTTGCAAACATGGTCTGCACATAAATTAAGAATGGCTTTTTCCCATGACTCATGTATATTCTGTCTGGGAACTGAGACAGAACAAACTCTATGGGAGAAACTTAACTCACCTTTTTTTTATAAGTAAGGTGCTGACGGTAACTATCTAGCTGTTTGATTAAGGAAAATAGCCTTCAGTGTGAACCTATGACAAACACATCCAATAGGTCTCTCTTTAGTGATGAATTACCATATATCTCCAAGCATTCTATAATTAGCTAATAGGGCAGAGCAGTAAATCTAATTCAATTTTTATTGATGTACCTCAGCTTTGCATCCCATCCTCTGGGACCAAAACAATGAGTTGTTTTTATATCTTTCTAATTTCAGACAAACTCATCCATTGCACTCATAGAAATCCATCTACAAGCTCTTGCTCAGCAGGGAGTTGACTACTCTTGTACTATTTTTTGTTACTTCACCTCTTTCTTTCTTTTTCTCTTTCTTTCTTTCTTTCTTTCTTTCTTTCTTTCTTTCTTTCTTTCTTTCTTTCTTTCTTTCTTTCTTTCTTTCTTTCCTTATTGCCCATTATATTTGAGCTTGGATTCAGCTCACCTGTAAATTCACTGATATGTTGAATCTGTCTGACAGACAGAGAAGTGCCTCTGAAAGAATGGGCTATCTCAATTTATTAAGGTCCTAAACAAAATGGTATCAACTTCCCTGTTCCAGCTGGGAGGATTGAGTCTTCGGTTTTGTTTTGGGTTATTAGCCTTTGGTTTGTAAGAAGTGCTGCAGTTTGCTCACGTGCTCAGCAAGGTAACCTAAAATAATTAAAATTCACCAGTGAGATCTAATTGTCTCATCCTGCATGTTATTTTGCACAGCTCAGGAGAAAAAAATAAAAATAAATAAAATAAAATAAAATATATAAAATAAAATAAAATAAATAAATAAAATAAAATAAAATAAAATTATCATAATTTGCACATTGGAACAGAAAAGTTACTGATCCAGAGACCACTAAATTTATGTCATATAGAAGAAGTAATGACCTGGATAATTTTAAGGGTGAAATTCAAAGATGAAGCAAGCTTTTGCCTAATCCTTGCTCTACTTATTGCCCCAACTCATGAACCAAAGTGTATTTGTTACTCAGGTTCCCACTCCTAGTGGTAGAGTTTCAACTAACAAACATTTTGTTACCCTCCATGGTCCTTTTGCCTTTTCCTGCGCTTGCCTCTGCCCACAGCCTAATCATCTTCCAAGGCTGCTCTGTGGCTAATCAAGGTCAGACACTTTGATAACATGATTTATTCTGTGGATTTGAAAGAAGCCAAGACAATGCCATGCACCTACCAGCTGAAAAGAGACATTCTGTATGTCTCTTTTTCTCAAACACTGGCCTCCCATAGCACACCAGGATTCTTGTGCATGAAGTTCCAAGGGAAACATCAAAAAGGTAGTTTAACTGAATTAGCCTCCCAAATGTTACAATATATTGATTTTTCCTTACTAAGATTCCAAAATTTCATTTCTGAATGTCTAAGTTCCCTCTGAGAATTGGATGGAAATAATTTTCATCTCTTACATGAGTGCAAAAGGTCATTTTCACAAAGTTTGTAACACCAAATATCTAACTATTCCTTCATATGACAGTGACCGAGCTAGAGTCTCCTCAATAAAACTCTGGATTTCTTTAGAAATCTATAGCCATTCTGATACTATTTAACTTCAAATACTGATTTACTCATTTTTCTGAGTTGTCTGTTGCTTTTCCATTATTCCTTTCCTATTATTTTTTGGAGTCTTGCATATTTTTCCACCAAACAATTGAGTTCAAGGGTCGATTTACAGATAAGTCAGACTCTTCAAAAGCTCTGGCTGTTGGCTGTCAAAGTGTCTTCCTCTGAGCCACTAAAACTGTGTTCCCTTCTGTTGCTATATCTAACTGCTTGTGCACAGAAATACACACTCCTTAAGTTATGAGATGTCAGAAGTCATCAAAGAAAAGGGTTACAGGTATTAATAAGAAGCTGCTGACAAGATGGACATTGGCAGAAAAAGTCACCCTTTCACTTATAAGACAAAGGAAGCTGGGGTTTTACTTGCCATATAGAAAGATATAGCTAGGAAATAAATTTTTTTTGCCATTTTATGATCTGGATTCTATTATTTCAAGACTTGTAAAGTGATAAACAATAGTAATAAGAGAGAACTGGGCATTTTGAATATTACTCCAGAGTTTATGATATGACTCTTAGTTTGCAAGAATGGATGTTACACTTTCATCATTAGACCTTTGCCTAATTTACAGAAAGATAAAAACATCACTGGTTACAACTGGCAAGCCTTTGTAGACAGGAACAAAATAAATCCACAAAACTTCATGCTTTTCTATTGACAATACTAGATCATTTGAAAAAAAGTGGCAGTTTCCATCTGGTCAGCATCTGTTAAATTCCATGTCACTACAAGCTTTTTCCTCTAGCATTTGCTAAATTCGATCCAATGTAATTTTGAAAATCAAGCAGATGCACACCTTAGAGAGATGAGTGCGAAATAGAAAATCTTCATTATACCTTCTCTAGTAGCTACCTGTACCGATTATCTCTTGTATTAAACGCAGCTTAATTACTTGGCCCTTTGGCATGCTGATCTCAGTAGTCTTTATTTCAGTTCATAAGGATGCTGTCCTTTAATGAAAACCACTATGGAATAGAAGATATTTTATAGCCTTTACCTATTATTAGGTGATTTCATTGGCCAATGACTGTGCAAAATATATAAAAATTTCTTTGATCAAGGCAGCTTCTACTTGTGAGACAAACAAGAGATGACATGAGGAAACTGGCATACCCAGGATCCCTCCCATGCTAGGTCAGAAGCAGTGCTAACTCAGCCTGACCCTATGTCCCAGCTCAGTCCCCTGTCCTCTTGCTCATAGTGAGGTGCAAGTAAGTGGCCAATTTACAAGCCACCGTTACTGATCTGCCATAACAACCATGAATTAATCACAGCAGTAAACAATGCCAGTTTTGCTCATTAGCATCGTCTGATTTTCATACTTGCTAAATATCCAACTTCAATTATTGTAAAATTTCTCCCTCGGTAAACTACAGGTGACAGAAATATATGTTAAATATATGTCTGTTGTATTAGCAGACATAGCATATTTTTTGGCATCAGTGGGTTCTCAGCATGGCAAAGCATTAAATCCTTTGTTTATATAAAATGCATTTTCATCTAAAACGCCTCATTATCCTGTTTACTGGGTCATAGTCACCCATTTCATCCCATTGTTTCTCCACTTTCCCTGAGGAATTACTACTGATTTGAAGCAGTATTAGATAAAGATGAGGCTGTACCATACCTTAGAATGACTCAAAGTTTCCTTTATTTTCTGAAAGGTTGATTTAACATGAGATCAAGCATCTCTTGAGATCTTTTCATAAAATTCAAGTTCTAGTGAAATATCATGTTTTGAGATAATCACATGCCTTAGAAGTCATGGATTATGTGTATCATGTAAGATATTAAACCTGTCAAGATGTTGGTTTTAATAACGTCATTTAGTTAAGACTATGTCTTGACATGAATTATTCTTAGCATAGTTTCTCCCACACTGGTTCAGCAAGCAATCATTCACTACATCCATCATTTCTGTTGCTGTCTTACAATATGTCTCAGAGGGTTGAAAGGAAGAAGTTTCCAGATAATCTTTTTTTTTTTTTGCATTTGGTATGCAAATCGCTTAAAATTGAATGATGTGGCAATTTCAAACAGCATTGTCTGGAGAAAGAGTGGAGCTTTGGTACTGAGCAAAGTTTGATAAGTTTACTGGATGGTTTGTTTTCTTTTTTGCTTGTAACAAAATATTACAGCTAGAAGAAATTCCCATTATAATCTCTAGCCTATTTCGTCCTCAGAGATTCTTGTAAAAATTGGTTTATATTATCTTAGTGAAAGTCTTCTGCTTGTAATATTTCAAACCCTCATTTGTCCTTGGCTGCCATGACATTCATCCAATTGATTAAATGGGTTAAAAAGTGCCAGCCAATGAGTGAATACTTAAGTAGATTTGTTACCCAGGCAAAAATGACACTGTGCTTACCGAGACTGTGTTGGCAGTCACATCTTCGAAGATCTTGTAACTCCTGTGGGCACTGGGTATTGCAGGGCAGTGAGGCTCATTATGGTACATTTCAGAAAGAGCTTTTGTTTAAAAGAACAATATGCTTTCATCAGCTGTGAATTAATCCACAAAACACTGGCACTGTGTAGGTTGCTCTTGTCTCTCTGAAGATGCATATAATGAGATAAACAATGGTTTGTTAAGCTTCAGATTAATTTTCTAACCTCAAAAAAAGCTCTGCATACTGCTGCTCAATACTGGGAATTGTCCAGCCATAAATGCACATTAGTAAAGCACAGAACACTCGAATTCAGGAAACAGAGCAAAGCTTGTATAAAATCTCTGCATAAAACCAGAAAGACACTGACACCTGAATTTCTCAGCTGTATAAGCCAGGATGCCTGCGCAGTCAGGCCTCAGCTGGACACAGAACAAGACAGAGATGGGGAGAAGGAATATTATGAACTTCTGTTTGAGTTTTCTCCGAGAGATCTGTGCTGTTCATAGACTACCAGCAAGTCTCCCAGGCTGCCTGCACTTTCTCTCTGTAGATAGTACCTGGTATGCACAGAAGCTATCCCCACTGACAACAGTTACTTCATACTTTGCAATTAAGATGTATTTTATAAGCAGCCTTTTGTTTTGTGGGATCATAAGGTCAACTTGGAGCTTAGCTCATGAGACACATACAGCAGCTGATTGAGCATGTTTCCATCTTTCCATTGAGCAAGAAAAGCTTCATACTTCTGATAAGGGTTCTTCCTATATAGAGCACTTATGCACAATCCAATTAAACAAAAAGTGGAAACAAAGATCATAGGGTCAGATTTTTTTCCAAAGATTTTTGTATATAAAGACATGCTTTCCCTATAAGACATAAATGTGGGTGAAGGGATGGTATGCATATTTCCTTCTGCCAGGTGACAGTACAAACTGCTGGGGGATATAATCAAATTTCCTCTTGGTGCCTTGTTGATCTGCTTATTTGGGAAGGCTTTTCTGCACAATGGAACAGCTTAGTCAGAGAAGCTGTTTTCTGCCTCCTCACGCCACACTCCTGATCCTGTACCAACACCATAGTGGTTGGGCTTCTCATACGGAGGAAAGGTGAAAGTTTTGGGGTTCAACCATCTCCAGCAAGGCAGGAAAGTGAGACAGAATCTCGAACTTCTCACAAGTGATCCAACCACTACTTATTACTGCCATGTTCATCACTAAACCATGGTATCACAGAATCAGTAAGGTTGGAAAAGACCTCTGAGATCATCAAGTCCAACCATTAGCCCAGCACTGACAAGTCCACCTCCCCTGACACAACTTCAGGGCATTTTCTCCTGTCCTATCACTTGTTACATGCAAGAAGAGACCTACCTGTCTATAATATTCTTTCAGGTAGTTGTAGAGAGTGATAAGGTGCCCCCTGAGTCTCCTTTTCTCCAGTCAAAACACCCCCCTTTGTCTTACATCACTTGGAAAATTGCTATCTTTCTTCCACAAATAAATGTGGTTCTTTTTATTTCACTGTTAGAGTAGGGCCCGCATATGTGACCCAAAGTTTGATTCACCTCTTTCAAAAGGAACAAAGAACCAGATATGGATGGCAAAAGTAGAAAAGTCTTTGGCCAGGAATCTCAGCTAAGGCAGATGTACAGAAGATTCCATTTCACACTACTCCCAAGGGGAAAGGACACTTCTTTAGCTGAAAAAGTAATGATCACTCTCTGAAAACCATACATTTTATTTTCCTTGGGTGACTCACAGACGTTTTACAAAGGCAATAAAGTTTTAATTTAAAGCATCAATGATGCAATCTTTCAAGAGTTAATGGTTGGTTTACTTTCTGGCAGCTCTTTGGTCCAATTCTCTTGGTCTTCACTTTTCATGGGCCATTAATGAAGAGATGAACTGCAGAAGAGAAACTTGATGCATTAAATCCATGCCATTAGTTCTTTTGTCCTCTTTACCAATTGTATCCAGATCTAGGTAGTGACTGGAATTTTCCACAAACATCTCTTGCTGTTCCATTTTTCTTTCTTCTTTGGAGAGCTGTTATTTTGGTCTAAGCATAACTTCTGCCTACAAGATTTTTGCATGTAGAGGAAATTTGTTGTTATATACCGGTATTTTATTGACTCATTTTATTTCTCAAAAAATGTTACATCTTTGCATAACTCTTGATCTGAAATACATTTTTCTGTTGCCTAAAGAAACATTAATCATAAATTCAAGAAGGACAGGGGAACAGAAATAACAAAGATGAAACTGGAACAAGAAATGCATAAAACATTGGAAAGATGCAAATAAATTCACAAAACATGACTTAAATCCTAAGAATATCAATGATTTTATAGAAATAATGGCTTACATGCTAAAGCAAAATGTTTCTGATTGTGACTGTTGTATTTTGTTTTGATAGCCCAAGATATTCCACTGTCTGAAACATCTGAAACATTGGAATGATTTTCCTTTCAAAGTAAAAAGAAGTATCAGGTACCTAAATAAAATGAAAAATAAAGGACTTTTCCTACCAAAAAAAAAAAAAAAGAGCAATTTTAAGTAATTTATTTTAAACAGAGATAATGAAACAAGATTTTCTTTTATTCTTAAAAAAATGATATGAGCATTTTGAGTATAAGCCAATATTAATTTTTAAATCTCTTTGCTTGACAAGCTATTTTCTTTGAAATAGGAACACAGAAAAATCTCAACCATTTCAGCATCTAAGATCCTAAAAAGCAATAATTTTTTCTTGGTACCAATTATCTCATGATAGTACTTGTGCTATATACAATATTTTGTATGTTTCTTATGTTTGCTTGCCACATTAGAAATTGAAATTAATTTAAAAATATTGAGGAAAGATAAAAACTGTCTTCCAGACACAGTGGCAAACACTAAAAGAGACAGACATGATCAAGTCAAAGATTCAAAAAGCATCTGCTTTATTTTGGATGTTCAATTTGAATTCTTCCAAGCTATGCACAGAATATAGAGGATCTGAAAATAATGAGCCTCTGTTAATGACTTAATCAAAGACACAATGAGGATAAAACTGCAGAAACATACATGAGTTTCTCCAATGCAGTACTGATCCCCATCCAAGGCTGCCTTCCACTTCCCATCTGTGGTGGGAAGGTCAGACAAACTGGCACTCACCCTTCTTCACTGCCTTGATGAGGGGTATTTTACCCATATACAGCTGGTATAAGGGACTGCTCAAAATATCTCCTATCCTGTTAAAACTGGCCAGTCAAAATGTCTGTCTATCCACATGGAAATATGATTTGTGCTGAAGTATCACTCAGACCTTGCAAACAGGGACATGATCCTGGTAATAATCCCCTTCCTCTCCTTCTGGGGCTGGAAGTCATGGGCATAGAGCTGGGAGAAGCAGGACAGAACAGCTTGCAAACTTCTGGTGTCTGACCACACCAGCATCCCTCTAAGTAGTCACAGTCACTAGGGATGTGTGTAAGGCAGGGAAGGAAGAACAGCACCCATTTGCTCTTCTGGTGCCTCTTCTATATTTACACACGCGCAGGAGTTTTGGCATCAGGTCCTTCACTCTGTCACATTTGTCACTTAAATCTAAGGGGTTATCTGTTATCTGGCATGGAGGAGTTCAGAAAATATCCATTTGAAAAAAATGTGTTTTCTATGTTGACAAAAAGAAAAAAAATTACAAAAGCAGCAAAAATGCTCTACAAAGAACTTACCTACTCATTACCTGTGTCACTTGTCGAGGATTTGGATGGATTTTAGCTACAGGGAGTCAACTATTCAGACTGTGTATACAGTAAAGACTGCACAAACAGGCACATTCTCCATTCAGATAGTACAATCAATCTCTTATTGCCTTACATTACACAGCAGCACCAGAGCCACATGTTGTCCCAGTTTGCTGCACAGCCTGCCTGATTCCATGCTTTATCCAACACTCTTCCTCTGCAGGAAATTGAGCTCACAGTCTTCAGCATATGGACGAGCTTCTTCTTAGGGGCTGATAACAAATCATCAGTTAAGTCAGGATGCCAACCAAAAAGAAATACATACTTCTTGAAAGGTGAAAAAATCCATCTTAAATAAATCTTAAAATATGCATTTGTTTCCTGTCTATTAAGTGCTAAATTTCATGCAGAGGAGATTCTAGTGTGCATCACTGTTTCTCTGTCATTTCTTTCTTCCCTACAAAGACTTGAGTAAATCATACCCTATCTTATGTGGCACTGACCTGTAAAACACATGAAAATAACATGTTTAACAGAAAGGAGAGAAATATTAAATAAATACATAATTATTTTGTTTGTCTCTCAGAAGATGCAATCACACAAATAAACATGCATACAGCTTTCCACGCTGCTTTGTAAAAACAAGTCTTTAGACCCTCAGCAACAAACAGCCAAACGTTTATTAGTAAGAACCCAAACAGATATTACAGAGCCTGACTACTCGTGCTTTTGACATGTAAGTATCAAAATTGCTTTTTGAAGAAATAAAATTCAAAAGCAGTTAAAGTTCAGGATTCAATTTTTTCCTCTCCTTTTGATAAATGCATTTACATTTTAATTTTCAGTGTTTTCAATTTTCATCAGTGAAAAGCTGTATCCCTGGATGAAAAGCACAATAATAAAATGTTCTCCACTCCATAATTTTCTTGTAATTCACAGAAATGATCTGAGGGCATATAGCTCACAACAATATATATTATAGTGTTCAGTACAGAGAACTCAATTGCTAGGGCTACAATTTCAAACATATGTATATTAATAAACTGGTTGTGGCTTCCTTTTAAATTCCTAAAGACTTTTCTGCTGGCATAGAATCATCACTGCTGCAATCTTACAAATCTGCAAAGATTGTCAGAACTGTGCATATTATTTCATTTATTCAATCAATGTAAGTGTCAATGTCAATTATGCTGCAGAAATCCATATAATAGCCCTATCTTTTTAAGTCCATATGGCACCATAGATTATGAGAAGAACAGAACAATGTAACATGCCATGTCTTACATAATTTGGCAGAGCAGCGTGGCTTTATTTATAAGAACATACAATAAATCCTGTTCTGCTTTTATGGCAATCAGTTCACTTTCCACCCTCAAAATGATAAAGCAGATTTTGATAATGTAAAGCAAAACAAAACAAAAAAGGTCCAAACAAACATTAGAAACATTATTTGTCTTTCTTTACAGCATGGGATAGATTTTAGCCACACACATTAATTGCTCTGGCTACTAGAAACTGAAGAAAAACTTATTACAACTTGAAGAACAGACAACAGCATCTACAGTTAACAACTGCTCGATGCAGTAGCCATTATAAAATGTCTGACTGGTGTGCTGAGCTATAAAAAAATACAAACTCTGTTCCAAATAAAAGTCTGATACACTAATAATAACATTAGTTGAGTAAACAGAGGAAAATAAAGCAAAAATACATAGGAGGTCAACAAAAGCCTGGAAGATAAAGCCCAGAGGTGAGACTGAAAAACAGCACAGAATAGGGAACGCATTTAGCACACTACCAAAGAATAGAGAGAGGCTGCAAGTAATAATTGGCTTCCTTGGGGGAGCCTATGATTTCATCTCTGCATGGTGAGCTGGCCACCATAGGGAAGTGTTCCTCTCCCCATGCTAAGGAAGCCCACAGAGCCCTCTGAAGGCTTGCTCTTTGGGGAAACTTGAGTCTTCTTTACTGCAGATGCTGAAAAACTGTTTTTTTCTGCTTGCAGCAGATACCTTTCTCTGCTCATATTAATTTCTTTTTCCCCTTATTTCTCCCTGCCTAGGTTTATGGAAGCTCTCACTAGCACTCCTTGCACCTAATTCATTTATGTCTTCTGATGAAATTTTATTTTTCAGGTCTGGTCAGCATTCATTCCACGTGGCTATCAGGTTTGTTATCCTTTTTCAGAGCAGACAGATCTACAGCCTCCCGTCCTTCAGGCCTGATGCTACTGAAGGCACTTAACATAGGCATCCTCTGCCAGCTCCACATCATCCCACCTAGGGAGAAGAGAGTCTCTTTTAGAATAGCTGGTGAACAACCCTGAAATTTGAGTATTTTAGTGGAATTTAATACATTGCACTTGTTCACTCACAAGATCACGTCCTTCACATTTTTGGAAACTTAGTCAAGATTGTTGTGTTCACTCATCCTAAATTTATCTGACCTTAATCCATGCCTGATGATGCACAGAGAAAGCCAAAAGGGACGTAGCAGACATAATAAGAGATGTGCCTCACGGCAGGGAGCAGTTTATTCTAATGATTATTTATAAACCCCTTCAGCTCCCCAAAATGTGCTTTAGCAGTTGACTATAGTTTTCTTCAGCATTTTAGAAGCTGTTCCTAATAATATGGCAGATATTTCTAGCTGTTAGAATTGTTTTTCTGATTACTTTTTTATCACTTGTAATACTAGGAGGAGATACTTGCAACCAATCACAGCCCATATAGCCAAAGAAAGGGAACTTTATTGCTGAACACCTGCCTTAGTACAAGAAAGCAAACAAGTGGCTAAGATAAAACTTCCTTTGATTTCTCTAGATAATTTTTTTTCCCAAGTTAAGGCCCCAGGGCTTGGCTGTGAGTTTGCAGTGCCAAGGAGCTGAACTGAGTTTTACTACTCCATTACTCATGTGTCTATTTTTCCCCAAACTCTTTATATAGCTGCCACAGTTCCTCTGCACCTTGCAAGAGATGGATGAGCCAGGGAACATGTCTTTAGCAACACCTGCAGCACTCGCCAAGTGCCAAGCCATCTATTTTACGTAGGATGTAAGCAGTAGCTGTGTGTGCTAGACTTCAGGCCAACTGCCCTGTAAATAAATCCTGGTCCTTTCAAGTTGACCCTCTGCACACATTTAAACACTTCATCCTTCAAAACTCGAGACTCCTCCAGGATGCACAGCAGCAACAGAAAAGAGTCTCCAGCCAAAGACAGCCCTGTAGTAAGCTACTGGGGACATCAGCAGAGACAGATTCCCAGAACAGTTGCTTACCAAAGCCAGGATCAGAATTTGACCACTTCTGCCTGTGTCGAAGAGGTAGCTGCCTTCTCCTGCTGCCCAGGTTTGATTAAAGAAGTTTCCCTCATCATCCTTCGGAGCAGCTAGCCACAATGGACAGGGAGTCCACAGCAGAGTAGAGAGAACAAGGGAAATAAACAGCATTATATGCCAGAGCTTGCTGTTACCTGTATATTGTATTCCCCTCTACAAATGTTTGGCAGAGATGTTTGTTTCTCAGGAATCACTAAAGTTATTTGCAAGCTACTTCTACCACAAAATGGCTGATTGTTCCTATTCATAGGCAGGGCTAATTTACCTTTCTGACAAGGCAGTTTTCATGGAAAACAGAGTTTTAAACAAGAGCTGAAAAAAATACCTTCTTTAGAGAAAGACATGACCGACAAGAAGTAGCCTCCTTAACCCCAGTGCCGAATTGCAGCATTTATGCAGGATTCTGAAAAAATCTGTAATGGATGAGGAGAAGGAAATCACTACATCCTTTCAGGATTACTTTTTGCTCTTTCAGCACCTACTTCTCCAAGGGGCTGTCTTCTACAGGATGGCAGCAGTTGCTGTGGATTCTGTGCATGCTGCAGTGTCACTGCTGATCCAATAAGGTGAGATAAACTGTGTCGTGCTGACAAGTGGTCCCACACAAGTGCTGTAACATGTACAAAGACATTGAGCATTCAGCTTTTATAGTGTTGTTACATTAGTGGTCACACAGTGTTGTGGGAATTAAGTCCACTCTCTTCTGCCACACAGCCACTACCTCTGTATCCCCTTTCCCATTTAAGTGCAGGCACAGAAGCTTCTCTCTGAGTTAAGGACAGTCTCCCTGAACCCCCAGTCCATGCAGAACATCACAGCACATCTAAGCTGTGAATGCCTGCCCTCCCTGTGACCTTCTGCAGCTGCAGAACCATGCCCTGGCTTATCCCAGGTACACAGTGAAAAAAAAAAAAAATACTTAGAGTGTGCTTTAGCTTTCTTAGTCTATAGCTTCTGGATTTGGTGGCTTTTCTGCTTGCAGTTGAGCTGACTTTCACAGCAAATAGCATAGATTAAGTTCTGCGCTCTGAGCAGGGATTTCTCATTTCATACATCATTTATAACTTTCTGCAGTGATTCCACAAAGTCAGTATCTCTCCATAACACAAAGATGAGAAGGATGGAAAAATATAACTGAAAAAGTGACAAACCTGCAAATTGCATTTATGTAGAATTCTGTTGCCATAAAGCTTCTACAGCAATTTTATGGATACCTAGCAAATTCAGTATAACTACATTTGCAGTTTAGAAAAGTTATGCATTTATGGATTTCAGCACTGTGCCATATTACAGCTTAGCAGAGATGCTAAATGTCTCTCACACAAAATGGAAATTAAATCTGCTGTTCTGTTTTGTCAGATCAGGTCTTTGCCTATGGTACATTGGGATAGATTTCACTGGTCTTTCCTCATCAAAGTTGCAGTAGCAGTGAAAAATCACACAAATAAAACCCACTTTTGCAAAGCTTTCAAACACTAATTACATCAAGTTTCTCTTTAACTATCAAGTGATACCTTTTTTCTGTTCTCTGGGATATTCCATCCATTACTTATTACCAGCATGTGAACACAGGCTACTACAGAAGAACCCTACTACATTTTTGTGACATTCCAGTGAAGTAAGCAGCAAAAATCCCGTGAGTTTTATTAGAATCACAAACTGCTCCTTTGTACTGAGTGTTTGTTTTCATAGTCAGAGCCAGTTGCCCTAATGCTGATCCTGATTCCACTTTCATAGCTGGATAACCAGCATTTACTACAACCTAAGTCAGTGAAATCAGCATGGTGTAAATAAGAGAACTGGGGCCATCTGCTGCGAATTTCCAGATACCAAAAAGGAACTGATTTTCTCTACCAGCCTTCAATTTCTAATGGGCAAAGGTTTACAAAGAAAAGTCCTATTGTGTCTGTCACGTATATGTAACTGCATCTTAAGTCAATAGGAAATACCGTCAGGAGGATGCACACACTCAAAAACACGTATGAAAACACAAAATTGAATTCAGGTTGAAATATTTTTCATTTCAATACAGCGTCTTGCCATCAGATAAAGAAAAAATATATATTATTCTCTGTCTAGCTCTTCCAAAGCAAATAATGCCAAAGATTTAAGAACATGTATTGGCTTCCTTCCTGATAGGATTTAAAATGTTCTTTTCCAATGTAAGTGCAAAACCAAATATTAACGTTGAAAATCAATCATATTAGTCACGCACATCCAAAACTAATGTGAAAAAACTGGACCTGCTGAAGCCAGTGGCACAACTCCCATTGACTTCCATGGGGCCAAGATTCCATCCAGTTTCTAGGAGAACATTAAATTGGCTACATTATGTATCTCATCTAATGGACTACATTAGTAGGCATGATTTATTAAGATTTACATTCAACAAAGAAATCAACTGAATTGTGGAAAGTATTTAAATTAATGTATATGTTGCAACATACCTCTAAATTAAGGTAGCATTCAAAATCTTATTTTTGGCACCACTGGATTTGTTATTTTCCAAAGAAGTATTGCAGTAAGCAAGCTTTGAACTTGATTTCTCACTTTTCCCACAACACAAAAACAAGGATATAACATATCATATGATTTTTATTAAGACCTCTTAAAAAAAGCAAAAACAAAAGAAATAAAACTTCAAACAAGAATATATTAAGACACAAAATGTACAGAGGTATATTAAGACACAAAATGTACAGAGGCGTGAGTAAATGATTTAGTTCTCATTTTTCTCAAACTAATTCCCTGCTTATTTTTAACCCAATTACAAGTCTGCTGGCTGCCAGTAAAATTTAGATCCAAATTTTTCTGCTAACCAAATGAAGTTGTTTGAATAGTAAAGTCAGAATTTTTAACATCTTAATCAGGTTGCTTTCTGACTTTTTTAATAACAAAAGTAATTGGGTAAATTAAAACTGCAATTCTTTAAAGTCCAAGACAAACATCATAATAAAATATCAATTTCTTTAGAGAAAATTCCAGTGTAATAATGTAAACAAGAGGATTTTATTGAAACTACTTCAAAAACCTATAAAAGTTAGCAGATTCATTTACTTTCCATAAGTTTTGCTGCATCTTAGGTAGTTTTACAGAAGGGCTGGAATTACATATTCTGTTACGCAACTGTCACACCTCTTAAAATGTTATGAATATCTTGTCACTTCACAGTGACCAGAACAGACAAGCAGCCAATTTCATTTGTTTTCATATCCTGCAAAGCTGGAAGCACTTTGCTCATTATGCTTTGTCCAGTACCTTCATTTGGCCTCAAGTCTCACAGCCAGTGAGAGCCTGGGCAGTCGTGCCCTGTCACTCAGCTCAGGCTGGATGTGTTCTCCTGTGATCCTTCAAGAGCAGTGCATTGACTGGCAAAGGATGGGCAGGCGATACCAGCACCCTTTGTGTTAAAAACAACAGGAGAATAAAGGTGAAGCACAGCACAAATCCTGCAGATTCCTGATATGGGCAGCCACCAATGTGTAGTGTGGTGCTGCTCCATGGGCCACAGAAATGCTTCTGGTGCACTCAGGGGCTTGTGCAGGAGTGGATCAGCCCTCAATATCGATGTATAGCATGGGACTTGAGGTACCATGGCACCCAGGTGGGACAGGAACTCCTCTCTGATCACAAAAATAGCTATGAGGCAGACCCTGAGCATGTGGAAAGCATGCACAGAACAACCAAAGATAATGATATTAACTTTCAAGAGCAAACAACTGCCACCCCTCAAACAAAATATTTTCAGGCAAATCTGTACTGAAAGTAAATAAAGTCTGACCACTGCAGGCAACTGTCAGAAACTCTAAATAATGAGATTTTGTTGTAGGCATTTCTTAATGCAGAACAGCAGTAGCAATGAATATTCTGGGACAATGCAGGGATTTTATTCTCTTCCTGTGAAAGAAAATAAATGGCAAACTTCATATATTCACTGGCTCCAGAGCCAGAGAAAAATAATCACAAGCACACAGCATAACCCACTGCACAAGCAAGTTGTATAACTTCCTCTGAGTGCTTGATTAAATATTCTCCTAAAAGATGTGCTTTACTTTTGCCATAAACACATCAAGAGATGCTGAATTTACCATATTCCTTGATAAATTATTCCTTTTCTCCCTGCTAGGAAACGGCAACTTCTTTCGGGATTCATTTTGTCTAACTTCAGTTCGCAGCCATCTTGTGCCTTTCTCAGCAAGACGGGAAAAACCTCAGCAAGAGCTTTGCTGAAGAACTGTGTGACATCTTTGTTATGTGTTAAGTACCCTTCCTTCAAGCCACCTTTCATCTTTCCTTTTGATGAGCGAACATGTTTGCAGTCCCTCTTTACTTCCCAGTCCTTGTGGTCCTGCCCTTTACATCATAGTCCTCTCTCACCTTGCATATGCCCTCTTGTTTGCAAGCTTGACAAACCAGGGGCCTCTCAAACACACCATCAGTATATTTCATCCAGTAAAAATCTCATGGAAACTCAGCTATTAACCACTGAAATATGATCTTCTGCTGTGTCTCCCCTGCCTTCCAAAATGTCATGAGAACAAGAAACTTTCACAGCACGGTGCAGAGCAGGTTTGTCTGTGGGAGTAGACAGGTACTGCCCTCCCTCCCTCACCCACCTCCTTCTACTCCCCGTGGCTTTACCTGGCCACAAATATTTAACACCATGCCTCACACTGCAATATTTTTTTAATCAGTGGGTTTGGTTTTGTTTTACAGTAGAAAGAGAATACAGTTTATTAGTTGGATTCTGTGAGTTTTTCTCAATATTGCTAGAAGAAGCCAATATTTTGCTGACTAAAGGAAATTTATAAACAGCCAATTTCTAAATGAAACAGATGGCTTATTAAAATGAGCAGTCGCTTCTTTGGCACACAAAACCAGTTTTGATTCCTTTTGTATTATAATATTACCGGCTTTGCGTATGTTACAAGTAAGGAGAGTGACAGTTATCATAGACCCACCAAGTTAAGCAACAAATAATAAATTGTGTTGTTTTGTTACAAATTGCAAAGATCCCGTAACCTTCATTTATATATGTATGTATGTATTGGAGTGGTGTGGTAGGTTTCTAATAATGGGGGAGCTCTAGGGGTGGCAGCTCTGAGAAGCTGCTGGAAGCTCCCCTCATGTCTGACAAAGTGAATGCCAGCTGGCTCCAACACGGATCCACCACTGGCCAAGGACAAGCTCGCCAGTGATGATGACATACCTCTGGGATAAGAGATTTAAGAAGGAAAAAAGTGGTATTGTAATTACAGCCAGCAAAGAGAGGAGTGAGAGTATGTGAGAGAAGCAACCCTGAAGACACCAGGGTCAGTGGAGAAGGAGGAGGAAGAGGTGCTCCAAGTGCCAGAGCTGAGACTCCCCTCTAGCTCATGGTGAAGACCATGGTGGAGCAGCCTTGCCCCTGCAGCTCATGGAGAGCCACAGGAGTGCAGAGATTCACCTGCAGCCTGTGGAGGAGACCCACGCCAGAGCAGGTGGATGCCTGAAAGGAGACTGTGACCTCACGGGAGGTCCATGCTGGAGCAGGGTCCTGGCAGAGACCTGCTGACCCACGGAAAGAAAAGCCCACACTGGAGAAGGCTTGCTGGCAGGACTTGTGACTCTGGGGGACCTTCCCTGCAGCAGCCTCTTGAAAAGACTGCACCCCATGGAAGGGACCGAGACTGGAGCAGTTTGTCAGCAAGGGCAGTTTGTGAGCTGTGGGAAGGACTAATGTTGAAGCAGACCATTGAGGACTGTCTCCCGTCGGAGGGACCCCACGCTGGAGAAGGGGAAGGACTCCTCTCCCTGAGCAGCAGCAGAAACAACCTGTGATGAATTAATCATAACTTCCATCCTCCATCTCCTTGCACCTCGGCAGGGAGAATGTAGAGCCGGGAAGGAGGGAGGGGTGTGGGAAAAGTGTTTTTAGGATTTGTTTTATTTCTCATTATCCTACTCTAATTTTGATTAGTAATAAATGTAATTAATTTCCCCAAGTCAAGTCTGTTTTGCCCTGTGATGGTAACTGGTGAGTGATCTCTTCCTGCTCTTATCTCATCTTACAAATCTTTCATTATATATTTTCTCTCTCCTGTCCACTTGAGGAGGGCAATGATAGAGCACCTTTGGTGGGCATTCAGCCCCCAGCCAGGGTCAAATTGTCACATTGTAATAGAACCAAGTAAAAATATCAAGCTATTACTGAATTAATGAATAACCAGTTTCATTTATTGCCAAACATGCACAAAAGTGATTCAGACCTGCTAGACAAAAAAAATCACTGTACTGGATTTCTGAAGTGACTGTTGATGACATGGTGCCCCTTCTTCAACTAACTCAGGGTTAGATCACTCACTCTGTGGGTAATCTAAGTTAGCTTTTTTTTCTTCTCAGAAAGTGAACAAAAAACTCTTAGCACATGAAAAGAAACCAAAAACTCTCAATAATTCAGACAGCCCAAACATCTAGCTTAAACAAACATATGAAAGAGTCCTAACTTCACAATTTCAAAAATTAATAAAGATATATTTTCTTGCAGTACTAGACAAAAATCTGGAGGACTTTCTTTCACTTTTCATTGAAACACTCCTAGAAAAGTTTCACACAAGCTTCATGCATATGCACATACATACATATTGACACATGTCATCTTATTATAAGACTGGAAACATCACAACAGTCTGAGTTAAAACCTCACACACTCAGTATTTCATAAGAGATAAAAAAACTAAGACAAGCTTTCCTATTCCTAATCCAAAGACTATGACTGTTCATGAGAATGAAACTTCTCAGCTAAATCCTGAAACAAGCAGCTTTGAATACATTAGTTTGAAATTGAAGAATATTATTCCCTGAGAATACTAATAAACCTAAAGAATATTAATACGTTTATATCTGGATGAATGCTGTGGTAATTAGTCATCTGAGACTGCTATTTGTTTTTTCTTCACAGAGTAGGAAAGCATTGACCTCTAGAAATAATTCCAGCAGAAAAAGGGGATCATTACAAAAACTGTGTACACACCAGCAAGCTAGCATTTTTTTATGGCCATGGATTTGCATGTTTGTTGATTATATAGTTTGCACAGCTTCCAGAAACTTTGATCAAGAACTCACCATGGCAGAAGAAAAAGTTATCACCTTAGTCACAAATACACATCTTTAACGGTTAGCTTCCCCGTCTTCTCAACTTACCCTACACTGTACTCTTCTAGAACAAAGATGTTGACACTGTCATAAGATATTGATATACTTAAGATAAGGCTGAGGATTTCAAAAGACTTTCAAAGAAAAAAAACTCATGACTTTCTACAACTGGGTCT
This sequence comes from Serilophus lunatus, assembly GCA_013399895.1. Taxonomy (NCBI): domain Eukaryota; kingdom Metazoa; phylum Chordata; class Aves; order Passeriformes; family Eurylaimidae; genus Serilophus; species Serilophus lunatus. The sequence continues at coordinate 262,808 of VXBA01003172.1, forward strand.
CTGTCTTCATGCTATGAATAATGAATTCGCAGTAATTTCATTTAGAGAGAAGCAGAGGAAAAGGTCACTTCAAACACGGGAAATTAGGCAATGTGATTCTATCAAAAATCATGTTGAAAGAATTTCTTGAAAAAAAATGGAGGAGCAGCTAAATATATTAATCCTGCTCCACAGATGTTTGATAGAAAAAGAACACATGAAAGAAGCCCTCAGCCTGTATCAGATACACTGCCACATCCAAGCTGTGATTCAACTGGACTAAGAAAACACACATATGTAGACTGCATTCTTCTTCCATTGTTGCCTCCCTTATGTATGATAGGACATGTTGGACATGCTGCAGCTGCTCAGTGCCACACTGAAGGAAAAAGCGTGGGCTCCCACTGCTCCAGGATTTGGTCAGAATAGCTGAAGACACCATGGCATTATCTTGCTATCTGTCCCCAGCATTAGCAGAATAGTACAGGGAAAGAGAGTACCAGAAATCCTGACACATCACAAGTACAGTGATTTGTTTTGTGACATGCCTTTACCCAGCAGGAGAGCAACTGAGGACATTTCTAATATCCATGTTTTATCAGATCATCCTCTGTAACCAACAGAACAGTAGTTTTAGACCCTGACGTGTGTCTGCACATCCTTTAGTAGCTGGCCTCTCCTGTGATAAAACATGCTATTTTCTATCTTGTTGCTACTCTTCACCCTAAAATATTGTTATTCATGCATTGGTCATACTGGATAACGTTTACCCAGAGGAACAGGGATTCATATTTTTAAGTCTTAAAATATTAGCATTGTGGCAAGCATCTAATCGCTGTACTTGGTCTAAAACTAGAAATAACACCCAGTCTGAGCTGAATTAGCAGCCAGACAGTGACAAAAATGAGAGAATTTGTGTGTGTGACAGTGCATTTGATTTATTGCTTCAGATTGCAAGCAGTGAAGGCAGCTTCAGTACTCATTTTCAGGTGACAAAAAGATATAAAGAGGTTATTAAAAGGACTCCAACAAGTTTCTACAGGTCTGATCTAGAAGAAGATAGTAATGCCAGGTACTACATAGGGATAGAGCGGAAACAGAAGAGACTGAGAATAACTGGCCTTGGAGGAGCTTCCCAAAAAGCAGCTGAAGGTTTCAGCCCCTGAGAACTGAATACATCCAATACAGATTTTCAAAGCTTTTAGCTAGTCCTAAGGCATTTCAGCTGTGAAAAAACAGTGAAGTCCCCAAGGCATGCAATATTTTTCTTCTAGGTGAAAAACTATGCTCAGAAATGAAGAGCTCAGCATTGAGCTCACGCCCAATTCCCAGCAGGACTGGCATAGTGAGGTCCCTTGTCTGTCTCTGTGCTTTAGCCCCACAAGACCACACATGCTGGCAGTATGTATCCCAAACACAGCAGACAGCATACCCTTCAGGTCATTCATGGCGTCTGTCAAGGGAAATATGCTCAAATTCCCAACAGTCACGCAGTGCATTTCTCAGCTCAGGATCATTCAGCTCTAGGATACCCAGAGACGAATCACTGGCAATAAAAATCCATGGCAAAGTCTCAGCAGAGTCACCCATTTCACACTTGTCTCTTTCATGCTTTCAGTGGGCCACTGAATGAGCATAGTTATTTAGTCAGGGTGGGTTTCATCTTCTCTAATTTCAGGTGCCTGAAAGTTAAGTGCCTATTCAAGGGGATCTTGTTAACAAGAGAAGAGACACTTGCAGGGAGCAATTTATCCCATGGTTCTTGGACTACCACCTTGGCTTAGACAGTTCATTGTCTGGAGGGGTCTCTTAGTAATTGGGGCTACATGTTGTATGGCAGCACAGTGCAATCCGTGGTGTGTCTTGTAGTGCAGGCCACTCTGTTGTCAGCCTAGAGAAATAATGGGGCTCCCAGGGCACCCACCTGTGCATGGGCTGAGGCATTCCTACGGAAACAACCAGGGCATACAGAGGGACAGCAAAAACTATGGGTTTACCGTAAGATGCAGTTGGATTGGAGCTAGAGTAGACATCTGAGGATAAACACCATGGAGTGTATCATAGCCGTAGATACTGTAGCATAAACACATACTGTATTCATAGGTTAAGGGAGGACCCTTTTAAACAGACAATTAGGGGACATAAATCCAAAATTTAATGATACATACCTTAATGATACTTCTAATGGCCCTCATGAAATAAATAACACCAAAATGAAACTTGAACATACTCACTGTATCTTTCAGACTGGACTCATACTAATCTCAAATACATTTTAATGCCGATTATACTTTTTTAATTTAATATATTCCAGTAGATTCTGTATAAATATAGGGCTGGACTTGAAACAACTGTATTGCAAAGAAATATTCATTGAAATGTCACTTAGAGGGAATTTTGTATAAATAAGAAGAAAGCTGGTCATATTTGGTCAATCTTTTCTCTTCAATCAATCTCAACTAGAATTGGCCAAATCAGAGATTTAAAGAAGCTTCTTTCCCATTCTGTCTTAATCTCTTCTAAAACTAAGGTTTAAAGTGATGCCACTTTTCAGAACTATGACATGAAAATCTGTCAGAATGAGGTGTAAACCCATGTTGCCTTCAAACAAATACCATTATAATGGTAGGTAGCATTTAACACTACAGTGTTGAGATATCTTTAGTAGCACTTTGTTTGACAGAATTAAGTCTTTATGCTACCCTAATGTTTTGGGGAGCCTGTACAAAAGAAATTGTATTTTTCATACTATATTCTTTACTAAGCATCTAGGCAGACTACAGGAAAACTGTTCTATTAACCAAGTGCACTTATTCTTAGGGTGTCACAGGTTTCTTTTGAAGAGTCAAGTTTTTGCAGGATTTATGACTATAGGCATGGAGATACCTGCATAACATAGAGTAGATGAGAGAGAAGATGTGCACCACGAAAAAACATTATTTTCATCTAGAAATGCTTGCTAAAGAAAATGCTACAAAAGGTACTGGAATAGCTATGCTGTTAGAAAACAGGAATTTAATTTGCTTTGTTTTATAAGCATATAAGATAAAACTAGTGGATGCCTGACATACAATTGAAATATAGACTGAACAACTATTCTGAGAAAAAATAATAATAAAAAAAAAAAAAACACAACATTTTCCTGGAACTGCCTTCTGTAATCTTAGTAGAGCAACTTAAGACCCTCACGGCCTCTTAGAGAGCTGAAATATTTGTGCAGCTTCCTCATCCAGCCTATTTCATAGGTACAGTGCTGTCACTGTGATCTTGATCTCAGGCAATCTCTATGTCTCTACCACCAAAACACTGTCCTAGCAGTCTTACCTAAGAGAACATATTGGAGTTTCATACCATGCTAGCCAAAAAAATGAACAAACTTATTTCAGTTACTACCAAATTTAGCCTTTTGAGAAAAACTGGGCAGCAGTGAGAGATTTAGTCCCTTATTTCAATCCTTTCCTTAAGTATCTGGGAGCTAGTGACACTTTTGGCCTGTAGGGTCTCCTTCAGAGATGCCTGGACATCAATAAAGAGAAATACCACTAGCCTTGGGGAAAAAAAAAAGAAGTTAAAAATTTTTAAAAAAGGAGTCATTTTGACAAAGTCCCTAAAAAATTCAGTTAGTAGTGGTAGTTGTAGTCTTGTCAAGGAGAAAAAGAGAAAGCCAGCTTTTGTGGAACTGAGCAGCTTATAAAATACTAACATTGAAATAATTAGATAGGAAGGCAATTTGTTCTAGGGCTTAAGAAAATAAACCAAATAGGTGCATCTGCTGCCCTTACAGCTTTCGGACAACATTTTCTCTTCTGGGATGCAACCAGAACTGAGCCTTGTGGCCCAGCACTTGGACTGTCCCCATTATTTGTTCATCTCACTAGATGTTTGTCTAGCAGATGCTGTATGAAAAAATACAGTTTTGTACCATCTACCCAAAGTATGTGCTGCTGTGGAGCAGTTCTGATTTACTGTGTCTGGTCAGTGAACAGCACACTGAGCTGGGCAAGTCTTTGCAGCCAGGCGAGAAGCAGCACTGACAGACCTGGTAAGGCAGATCATTCTCAACAATAGTCTAATGCAGAATGAAGTGGCAGAAACAGTACATTATGGATATTATCATCATTATCTCCTGCTACCTCTAATAGGTTTTATATCATTTTGCTCATTTTTATAGCTTGCTGGCTCAGAATCAACATTCTTTGTAATTCACTGGAAGAAATGCTTGATTTGAGCTCCCCTTGTTCTATCTGTCCACAGAATGGATGGAAATAGGGATGTGGCTGCTGGGGTAGATCAACCTTTTCTTGCATAATAGAAACTAAGACATTTGTAAAGCATAGTATTGTGTATACACAAGGGAATAAAGGCAGCTTCCTTTTATATTTCTGTTGGGCTAGATTTTTTTTCATTTCTTTCTGTTGATGAAAAAGTACAGAAAGAAGAAAACCAGGCAAAGCACAATCTTCATGAAGCTGCAAGGGGGGATTCATGAGAGAAAAAAATCCCACAAGACCATGTAAAAGTGTCACACAGACCCTGAACCTATATCAGTAGAATTTTCCCAGAAGACAACTGATAGTCTGCCTCTTTCAAACTGCCTTAGGACATCAGATAGAATGATATCTCATTATGGAAATATCATCAATTGTTCCAGCATTTTTTATCATCTGAAAATGAAAGCTCTTCTATGAGAAGAATAACTACAGGTTAACCATCTGTGCTAGAAACCCAACTGGAAATACAAAATAATTTAAAATCACCACTATCCCAGGGACCTGCCAATAGCCTTCATGAGGGTAGCTCTGGGGAGCAAGTAATGTCTGCTACTTTCTACCTCTTCCTTCAGCAGTTTTTTGGTTTTCCCATGTATTGGCTGACACAAGCAGTGCCTTGAGTTTATATGTGATCTGCAGGGATGCACACCCTGAGGAGGGAGTACTGAGAAAGCAGGGATGCTCCAGCTTAGGGACAGAGGGAATGGGTATCAAGGGAATATTGTAGAGCATGGGTGAGGAAAAGCAAAAGTACAGGGGCTATAGATTGAGAGCTAGACTGGGAGAAACACAACGACAGAGAGGCACGGAGAAGAAAGGGGGAAGAAAGGCAAGTCTGGAAACATGGAGCAAACACAGGAGCTCAGTGAGAAAATAGAATTATGCATAAAGTATCTGAGGGGTAGGAGGTCTGAGATGAAAGAGAAAGAATCTGCTGCGAGTACAGGAGAAAGCAAGGGTACCACTACCAGCAACACACTACCATGTTAATGGACACCTGTGGCATGGGGATTAGCTGCTTGCAAAATAAAACAAAATTTTGATACCAAATGTGTATAATGAAAAAGGTAGTTTCAGGTATCACATCGACTGAGTTATTTGTTAATCTGCCCACACATATGCCTTGTGTACCCCAGTCATACTGAAAATTCTGAGCCTTCTGCTGGACCTGTCCTTATTACATTCAATAATTACTTTTCAAAATGATTGCTTGGTCTGTTGTGGAAAAGGGAACCAAAGAATCACTAGAAAATGGAGGTAAGTTTTCTGCCCCACTTGCTCTATATTCTTCTCTAGACTGTGCATTATTCTCTCGAAGTATTTTCTTATTTTTAAGTCTAGTCAATTCCTTACAGTCTCTTTTCCTTAAGAATTTTTTTCTATCATGTTCATTACTGAAAGTGCTGTTTGCTAAGTCCCTCTAGTCTTGCTTCCAGCGGGGCTGGGCCAGTATTGCTCCAGCTGTTCTAGACAAGGTCCAACCAGAAGCATCCTGGGTGATATGACAGACAGTAGTCACACATGCCCTGAAATACCATATACATATACATGTATGTACATGTGTTCAGTGTTCGGTTCTGGCAGGAGTTTATACATCATCTCTACATTCAATTATGCCATTTAGACAAAGACTTGCACTTGAGGAAGAAGACAGTAGTTTTGGGCTTAGCCTCATCTCTTGTGGGCATTTGGTCTAATCTTAGACAAACGGCTTTGAAACCTCTATTCCCAACACAGTCAAACATAGCCTTTATCTTTAGAAAGTTCTGTTCTGCTGGAGAAATAGAAACCTTGAGTACAGGCTTTATCACAAACCTTTTACTATCACTATACGTAAACTGAACCCCAGCCATTGGAGGTCTGAAACCAGTTCTAAAGCATTGGATTTTCTTTGGAGTTCTGCAGGTTTGTTTAGAGAAAAGATATGAGTGGTGTGGGTTTATGTTGTTATTTTCTGCAACTTGCTGAAATGGCCAGAGTTCCAACCCTTCCCATGCAGGTTCAGGGTATTGCCTCTGCCTGCAGGAAAACACAGTCATAGGGAATGGGTTTCTGAGAAGGAGCTAAGGTCCTCAGAACAGCTGAAGATGGGAGAAGGCATTCTATACCACTATACTGCTGTGCAAGAACTTGTTTGAAATCTATATATTTGACTGCCACTCAGGTGCCTATTGTCCAACTTCTTGTCCACTGGTTGTAAATATAAGTCAAATAAAGCAGAAAAGAAAAAGTATTGGTCCTTCAGGGACTCTACAAGTAAAAGAGTGTCATGGAGATCACTGACAGATCCCAGACGTAGCCCTCAGAGTTGATGTTGTTAAATTCTATATAAAATACATGCTCACACTCCACTGCTTAAGGAGAACAGGAAAATACAGGGTTTTTATCCCTCTTTGGTGAGCAGTGTAGCTATCATGCTTCCTACATACTTCTCAGAGACAACATTCTGCATACAGTGATGCATTTGTTCTGGGGTTCCTCTATGCAAATGAAAGAAGCAGAAGTAAGAACACACAGATATATTAGCCAAATATTGTTTTCTTCTCTGAGTTCTGGAAAAAGTTGTATTTGGTGAACAAATATTGATTATTACTTTGAGATCTTTTATTTCATTTGAGAGCTGTAAGTTTCTGTGAGAATTTATTTAAGAACTGTAATTGACTCTACTTTTTTCCTGCATGTTCTGCAAAAAAGAGGCAGTGACAACTTCATATTTTCCCTTTAAGTTGTCCCCATTAAAGCAGATATTGAAGGTTCAGTTTTATCTGTTGAAACTGTTATTGACAAAACATTAAGGCCACGCACCAACCATAGTTTGCTCATAATTTTTGGTATTATACTATTAAAATTATAGTAACACATTTTTAAACTGGTGGCTTTTCACAGCACTGGCTTTGTCTTCTAAAACTGGGACTAACTTCTGATGAGAGGAATGTACTTATCTGGTTGCTAACCAAGAGCTCACAGCTTTACAAAACAATGGACTTGTGCCCATAGATTTCTTCCTGTCAAATGCACCAGTCAGTTCCTGTATATTTTTCTTGGTGTTACTGATATTCTATATTTTATAAATGAAATTATATATGAATCCTGTCCGTAAATCAATCAGCTATAATTTTCAGCCTCAGTAGTGGTACAATGTGATAGATAAAATATGTTGCCAATCCAGTTTGTTGATCATGGTTGACTGTCTCAGACAATTCTGAGAATAGTAAGAAAACGAAGCATTTCTATTTCATAGTAATGCCATGGTTCCTTAATGACAGTGAAGATTGCTGCTGAGAATTCTCTTTATAACACTGACTTCAAACGGCTCCATCCTAGGATACGTTTTTCAAGTTATAATTATCTAATCATGCATTCATTCAACATGAACTTTTTCTTCACATGAAAAGACATAATATTATAGAGTTTAAAATCAAACATGGAACTGCAATTACAGATTTCAGTTTTACTTGCAATACCAGAATACACACAGTCATGCTAGCTTTTCAGAGACAGCACAAATTAAAAACGAGTGTTTTGAAATGCATTTCATGCGAACAAATAACAAAATGGAACACAGTTTCACCCCTTGACTAAGCTAAAGAATTCATTTAACATTTTAAAATTAAACTATATAAATTACAACAGAGAAAATACTAATACAGAGAACTAAATTCAGATTATTATTACCTGCTATCTTACAGAGTCTGTCTAAAAATGAAAGATTCTATTTTCTTGTTTTTCTACTTCGACCCACCACGCTGCTCACTTTTAGAAATCACTTTTAGTTTGAGAAAGATATACTGGGATGGCAGATATGGTTCACACATGACAAAGGGTGAGCAAGTAGTGCAGAGCTGTTAAATCCTAGGAGCAAAACTGTGCATTACAAACTCTGCATCACACAGCCCAGTGCCTTGACTGCAGGGATGCTGCAGGGTGAGAGTGCATCAAAGGTACAGCCCTGTTTACAAGCCCTTCACAGTACTTCGCTAACAAAAATTACAGTCAGATAGAAAAGAAAAAGAAAATACAGATTACCCCATGCCACATTAACAAAATTTTCAACAGCTGTAGGTTTTTTTAAAGGATAAGCAGAATCTGAAATCTGCTGTGCATTTAAAAGACAAGAGAGAACTAAGGCATACAGCACATACAGCAGGTAGCTAATTTCAGACTCCTTTTCACAACACATATTTGAGAAAGACGAATGTAAGTATTCACAGCAGAATCCCCATTTTGGAAGTTTTTTCAGCCAGAAGGGAGTATGTCATAACACTATGTCATGGACACTATGCACATATGACATGTGAAGAAGCTAAAGAAAAGAGTTTGATTAACAGGAAAGCACACTGAGTTTAGCTGCTGCCTTCCTTCCCCTGGATCCCATTCAATCCATTAGGTAAGAGCATAAGTAGTTAAATAATAGCACCTACTGAAGCCTCAGGTGCTCAGCTTGCTCAGGGGTGATATAGAACAGCTATTTAGCCAACGGCCATTTATGCTTTCCTTCTGATCTGCTTACTGAAATATTTTTCCCCACTGATAAAGGCAGTTAGGCACAATTTTCCATGCACCTGCTCTGTGCGCTTGCACAGCTCTATAACCAGTTAGGCTACACAGGGGGAAAGCTATGGAAAACTTGGATTGAATTTTTTAAATTTTTTAAGCATTCATTGGGGTTAGGTGAGATCAGATCTCATCCTAAGAGAGAATGAGACTGAACAATGGCTTCTGAATATATAAGTATTTAGGAAGAATACACTTTGTCCTTACGAAGAGGAAACTAAAGGGACAGAAACTGCTTTCTGCTGGAAAAAAAATGCACTGCATATGCAAAACTGGAAGATGCCTAAGGGAGAAGACAAAGTTTATATCAGTGTGAGTGGCATCTTGAGGAAAACCCCAGCTGACAGAAGGAGGCTGCATAGGGGGAAGAGTGCTGGGAACTACTAGACGACTGACTGGCACATATGTGGTTTCTGGTGATTAAAATAAGCCATTTAAAAACAGACCTGCTCGAAAAGCAAAAAAGTAAATTACATTATACTGGATGGAACAGCTACCAGATGGTCCAGTTACCAACAGCTACGAGATTTTGGTTTTGTTTTTTTAATACACACATGCACTCACACGAGCAAACGCTCATGGGCCAAACTGGACTGTAAAAGCCATCTGGCACTGCCTGTGTAACTTTACTACCCTGTGAAACCTCATTTTCTCTGACATTATTTGTGGTTAGAAGACTAATTCCAGTTTCAGCCAGGCAACTAGGCTGAAATCGGGAGTACAAGAATCAGAGGGCAACAGAAACAAAGAGGAAGACAGAGTGAGTTCTCAACTGTGAAGAGGCAACTACCAAAAGGAAAATGAACTTCATTTTCTCAGTTCCTAATACAAGTAATGGATGATAAAAAAAAAAATTCCCTTCATTCTTCGCTATAAATCAAACACTGTAAATACACATACACCCCTTTACACATGGCAGAGCTCTCCAATCTAGAAGAGTCCATCTAGGACTTATATTTTTTGCAGTAACCTACTGCTTTCTTTTCCAACTCCTGTCCATTAGGACAACACAGTATTTGACAAGTTTCTATTCTCCATTCAGTTATCTATACTTGCAGTTCAATTCCACTTCCCTGCCCTGGCACATTAAGGAGCTTGTGACCACCTCCAGGTGTATCCTAAAAATGAAGAAGTATCTGTCACCATGCACAAATGACATTTGATATGTCATCACGAATCATTTTGTACATCTTTTTGTTAAGTTTAAGGAAGTTTAAGGAAGACATTTAACATTTAACAATCGGTATTTCTGAAGAATCTCATTCTGGCAGTAACTAGGAATCTTTTTTAAAAAAACAACCAAAGCAATGGAAAAAAGTTGAACGCTTACCTCTCATTCCACTAAAGAAAATGCCCTTGCCTTGAGGTCTAATTTGGCAAATGACTCAATACAGTCAGAATTCAGCTTATTTTCATTACTCTCCTTGGCTGTAATTGCTTTTGTTATAAAGAAGGAAAAAGAAACAAATGCACGTTTCAGATCTATAAACATGCATCAACAATCATTATAGAGACAGTTTTCTAGCATATTAAAAGGTTTTGCATCATGTATGTTATAGGTACCTGTTCCCTCGCAGTTGAGTCTTATACCTGAGGACATAACAGTGCTTCAACACTGCTGCTGGACAAAAGTCCAGAGCCCAAACTGAGGTTTAATACATGCTACAAGCATAGCACAAAGTAAATACCTGGCCCATGTTTATCTTCCAGCCCCCAAAATTTACTGGCAAAGCTTTAAATTGGGTGAGCATGAACTAGCTCTGCTCTACAGAGCATCTCAACAAGGCTTGAAGCACTTTAACTAATGGCCAAGATGTTAACGTTGTCATATATTCCACTTGTTATGGTAGTGAGGCTCAGGTTTATTGAATTTACCTATGTAGCCTTGCCCTTGCTGTACTTCACCAAGAAAATTCAAGTCACTTAAGTTGTGGCTCAGCATATTTACACAGGGACTGGATGAGGTTCAGTTTGTTTTCAATATTCCAAGATGGCAATTTAGAACTCTGAATTAGAAGGTTATAAAATTCATGAGTCTTCAATATAACAAGAAAAATGCTTGTGAAGGAGACAGCAGAAGCTTCAAGCTCCCCTCTGTGAGGTTACTAACTCTTCACAGACAATTCAACCCGAGCAAGGAAAGCTGTTATAAAAGGCCAATTATCCTTATATAACTTATTCTAAAATTAATTCAAGCTGCAGATAATGCTCTGGTCACAAATGGTGACACCTGCAATGCTTCTTGGCTATTTTCTTCACAGAAACACTCTTGTCTTTTCTACTTGAAGTTACAGGGCATTTTCTGGAGGGGAAAGAAAGAGTTAAAAGAAAAACAGCCTAATCTCCACTCACACATTTATCAACTTCCCAAAAATAGCTGCAGAATTTGAGCATAGTATGTCATTTTCCTCCCTGACAGGTTAATCCGTTTATTATTCATCCATTTAATGAAAATATTATGTCTCCATGTTAAGAGCAAAACAAAACCTCCAACAACACTGATTCTTTTTAAATCACATTCATAATCTTGCACAATTTGATTTGTCTTTGAATACAGCTTCATTTTTAACTCCAAGTTAGAAGCATAAAACCTATTTCTTCAGATTTCACATTCTGCTTCTAGCCACATTTATGGAATGTTTTCTGCAAAATTATCAGCATTTCATTACCTGCTTCTGCAACAGCCATGTATCTACTGTGAAAAGGTCACTCAAAAGTTAATGAACCTCATGTTTAGCCAAGCTGCTCTTCTCCTGTGGGACAGAAATTTTCATGAAACTCTGCAAGGCTCATCTTGCAAAGTTTCCTGAATATGATCCAAAAAGAGAATAGTCAGTAAGTCATGGAGCAAATCTCTCCCCTTTTCAAAGGCAACTGGCTCCATTAAGCTTTCTGCAAAAACATGGGGCTTGAAATCTCAATGGCATAATTTCCAAAGGGAAACTACATAAGTGTTTCGAACCCATCACAGAACTATTATGACCACATAGCTATAGAGAACAATCCTATTCCTTTTCAGGATTCAAATCTTCTAGAGGATTCCCTGTCTGGCCTGGAAACATCTCTTTTGATGCACACCATGTGGGGTTTTTTACAGATTAATTATATTAGAAAACTCATAATCCATTCAGGTAATATGCCTAGATCTTTATCTCCCTCAAGTATTTCTTCACAGTGCCTACAGAAGATATAAATAACATTTCATTTTGAACTAATGAATGTCATCTCACTCCTTTTAACTTCAGTCCTCATTTCCATATTATATCACAGCCTTTTTCTGTATGAACAGTGTTGCCCAGCTCCAGTCAATCAGCATGCTTCCTTATGTTTCAAATAAAGGATTAATCAAGGTATGAAACAGGAAAACAATAATTGATCCTCTTTCTGATATTTCCTTTCCCAGCATTGATTGCTGTTACCATGTTCTCTGCCTTCCAATTCTCTCAGGTAGCCTCTATTCCAGCAGCTTTCACTTTGGACCCTTACCAAAAGTTGGATCTTATAAAGAAGTGACATGAGAGAAGGTCAGCAGAATCTATTCTTCATGAGCCTGTTTTATTATACTCTATTTGTCTTTCTTAAGTCCTAATATAAGAGAAAACTCCGTGGCCATTTATTGCACATTTAGTTGGAGATCACAACGTCCTGAAATATCTTTATAGAGCCTGACACTGTCCCAAAAGTAAAACACTGAGGGTTTTTTCGTATTTTGAATCTGGTCCACTGCTTAGAGAGAATATATGCATGAACAAATTGCTGACAAAAAGATTTTTATTATTATTATTGTTGTTGTTGTTGTTATCATTATTATTACTACTGCTTTTCGGTTGTTGTTGCTATTTAATTTAATCTTTGGAAGGAATTTTCTTGTACCTAGAAGTACATTCAAAAGGAAAATACAAAATTAAAAAGAAAAAAAAAATGTAAAAGTCAAGAGCAGTTATTCTGGGATTGTTCTGCTTTGCCTTACAGGCAAATTGCTCCAATAAGGAAAGTGGTGTTTTGTCTTTTTACTCTGAAAGGAAATTATTACAGCATTAAATGTCTGTAAGCAAACTACAAATAGAGAAAGACTTGAGTTTAAGGATTGTTAATTCAACCAAATGCAAACTCTGCTAGCCTCTGGAGTCTGGATTTCATTCACTGATAACCAGACTTGTTAGTTCAAGTGAACTGTGATTTCCATCCACATCAGACACTCAGTTCAAACAATGTCATTCCCAAAGAAAGGTACTACATTGTCTAGTGTTTTCAGCTCATGATTAGGAGCTGATGTTTCCCAACTAGATGAGGTTATGGAATTTAAAAAAGGTATGTTTTGATAAAAAGCCAAATTAACAACAAGGGAAAAATGTAATGGGACTATATATGTACATAATTTGGAGGGAGGGTGGGGGATGGGGAGGGAGGTAGAGATTTTTTGGGAGAAAACCAAAGAAACTTGCAGAACCTGTAAAAGCTTCTGGCAACAATTAGAAGAACACTAGGGAAACTCAGAATATGTAAAGGTCAAAAAATACATGATGTGTCTCATTGGCCTAAACATAGTGACCTTGTCTATTATAGGTCCTGTCAGTGCACTTCCCAATTAGTTCTTGGTTATTCTTGTCTGTAAAAAAAAGATCTTTCTCTATTCTTTCTTTGAAATGTTCTGGTTTCAACCTAGTACAAAACAGAAAAGGAGTTTGGGGAGGAAAAAGGGTTCCTTCTCCAGCTGCTTTACCAAATCCTGATCTCAGCCCTCATGGAGGCCACCCTGAGGCTCCAGCCACGATCACCTTTTCCATGGCTTCCACAACAGTAATATGAGATAACAGCTCATAAAACCACTGAAGGTTAAGTGTCATTTGAAGTATAACTTGGAAATTAATAGAACTTATAGAGGTGTAACTCTTAGGGCCAGGACTTGTAGGGGCACAACAGGGCTGTGCCAGGTTCAAAGCTCGAGGCATTGCAGAGGACCATGTGCCTGGCCACAACTCAGGCTGGAAGGGACCATTAGCAGGCTCCACGCCAACCTTATCAAAGCTGGGTCAGCTGTGAGATCAGACCAGTTTGCTCAGGGATTTAGTTATTTGCATCTTGAAAAGCTCTGAGGATGGAGACTGCAGAACCTCTCCAGCCAAAATGTGTATTTAAAACATCTGTTGTTCAAGTGCTGCCTCAGAACAGCAGTTATTCCAGGTCTGAATATCCCACCGGTTTTAAGTCAGCAACTGTTCCTACTTATCTGACTTGACAGAAGTCGTCACCATGGCATCCAAGTACCTGAAACAACTATCTAAGGAACAATACTGAAATTGCAAGGCAGCTCCCAGCACAGACACAAGGACTCAAGGACAACACAATACCCAGTGCATTTGCAGGCTGCAAAGGGCTAACAGTACACTCATTTCTCTCTAAAACTGGGTGACTCTGGTCCTGCACAAAACCTCCAGCTGCCTGCCTGCAGTGAAAGCAGGCAACGCTTTGCAAGCTGCCAGCAGATGCTCAGGCATAATCACAAGCAACACAGAGATACACCCAGGTCCCAAATAAAGTTGATGAAGTTCTTAAAAATAGCAACTCTCTTTAAGAAGTTACAGTAGAAAATGTAATGACCTGCACGTTTTTCTGTGTCTGCCGCTGTAACTACAAAAACTCCACACTGTTCTTCTTACTCCAGTGAGAGTGAACCCTCACTGTACTTATTTAACTGAATTAAAATAATGTTTCATACTTTGCTTTTGACCAACAGACAGAATGAATCTGTGTAGGTTTATTTGTTCTGGGGGATTGCATGCCCTTAGTGTAATTGTTTAACTTAACTGTAACTTAATTTCCTAATAATTCCCATCAAATTTCCTCAATACAGCCTATATTTAAATAGCAGATTCTAGGTACTAATAGTCCAGAGCAGATGGCAGTTAAACAATGAAAAAGAAAATTTTTGACACTGCCAATAGACAAGTAATCACAGTAGTTTAGCTTGCATATGTGCCTCAGACAGAAAGGATAAAATCAAAATACCTGTTGTTGAAAGACTTATAAATATGTCTCTCCTAATTTCAAGGAGAAATTCAAATTTCCCAAAAAGCTTAGGCAAAACAAAACCAAAAAATCAGCATTCATTCATTTTAATATGAAACCATGCACTGCTGTATATTTTGGTATGCAAAAGAGGTCTCAGAATGGGGAAGGGAAAGGGAATGTCAATGCTGAAAGAACCTTAGAGCTGCTTTGCAACACTGCACTTACACAGCAGAGAACTCAAGGGCTTGCTGACCTTGAGTATGTTACTGGCCAATTGTTCCAGAAGGAAAGGACATTAGATTGCTTGGACCTAATAAGCCAAGCAAGCACTTAACAATAGCATGGAAATGACCTGCTTTTTTTTTTTTTTTTTTTCTCATTCCATCACCTGTTTACAAGATTAATTTGAAATATTAATGAGCAACATTAAATCTGGATGTTTGAACATGCAAGTTTATGAGGTCTGAGTCCTGGCATATTAATTAATGTCTATGGTTCACAGTAAAAGATATGATACACACAACTCGATTTATATGGCTGAGTTTTGAGTTGTGAAAGTTTCTATCTGTAACTGAGAGGTGATAACAGGAAAGGAACAATTATGACTTATAAAGTAATAGGCTTTCTAAGTTCTGTTTTTTAAAAATACTTTGATGACTAAGTAAGTGTTTAAATGTTAAGAGAGTTTTGAGATTAGATCTCTCCCCACTGCCAGTCAGAACACGCGGCGCAGAGCGACGCAGCTCTTGGAACAGAGTTGGTGCCGTACAGGCACAACTTTCCCGAAGTTCGGACGGAAAGCAGAGATTGCCACCTCCTGGCCGAACCCAGGGCAGCACCGGGGTCTCCAACAGCAACGCAAGCGCTGCTGAAATTATCAGAATTCTAACGCTGACTTCACTTGAGCTACATCCCACCCTTGCTCTCAATTTGCCTTGCCAGTCAAGTCGTGTACTCAAAAAATGCCCAAAGCCGTCTACTTTATCTGCATAAGAAAACAGCTGACAGAACAAAAAATTACACAGCCAGTAAATCTCTGGTTCCATCAGCTTCAGCTGATGAGCTTTTATTATAGAGTCATAGAATCATAGAATCATAGAATCATAGAATCATATAACCATATAATGGTGTAGGGTGAAATGGACCTTTCAAGATCATCCCATGGGAAAGGACATCTTTCACAGGTGGCTCAAAACCCCTTCCAACTTGGCCTTGAACACATCCAAGAATGGGACATCCACAACCTGTTCCAGTGTCTCACCACCTTTACCGTGAAGTTTTCTCTTTATATCCAATCCAAACCTACTCTCTTTCAGTCTAAAACCATTGCCCTTTGTTCTGCCATAAGAGAAAAACCATAAGAGAACAGTCAGCCTGGAAAAAAAGTGGACAGCATTGTTATGGATCAGAAGAAATTAAATTATATAGTCCTTGTTTGAGAAAGACTGGATGAGGCACTTAGTGTCATGGTTTAGATGATAGGCTGGTGTTGGGTTATGGGTTGGACTCAAAGATCTCAAAGGTCTCTTCCAACCTTGGATACTGTGATACTGTGAAATCAAGATAATAGATTGAAAAAAACGCCAACAAATCAACAGAACTAAGCCTATATGTTGGCAGAAGTAATAAATACTTACAATAAATAGAACTTTAAATACTATCAGTATAGACAGTAGTACGCCTGAACTGTTAAAAGTTTGTTACTTTATGTCAAACTACAGGAAAAAAGGGTTAAATGAGAAAGCATAAGGAAATAAACAATTGGAAAGTTTTAATGAGATTTGCAGTCCTTTAAAAAAACATGAAAGACTGCTGGAGATTTACAAATGAACAAAGGCAAGATAGAAAAGGAAAGCAGGTGCATGTTAGAGGAGATAAGAGCAGCATGCAGCCAAATAGCACATACTTAACGAAAATTTTCACTTCATTACATTTAAAGCTTGAAATTTTACTCTTTTACACTATCACAATAGGAAGGTTAGAAGTAAGATTGTGCTTTGAGACTTTAAATCGATCATGTCTTCCTGGCAATTTTAATTAGCATGCTTCTGTTTATATGAATTTGTCTTTGGGGAACTGGTTTGACGAATAGAAGAATGAGCTTAGATGAGTACATGGAATACTTCTGGTATCCATAACTTAAGTTTCCTTTGTCTGCCAGGAGCCAAAAGATCCAAAAATGTATAAAATTAATATTTTAAATTTATCCTAAATCCCTGTTCGTTTAATGCACTATTTACATTTTTGAACCTTGCTCATATGCTACTGCAAATACCCATCTCAAATAGCATTACAGGTACACAGAGCTGTATTTCAACAGAATGGAATGGAATGGCGAAAGAAGGGA